>MU728650.1:25987-93373 GCA_026770625.1 Nicotiana glauca
TTTTTTGGTCGCTTGTTTGCTTGCTTGCTCTTGGATACTTCTCAATTTATGTGATTAATGCTTGTTCTTGCCTCCAAACACTCCATTTTAGTCTTGCACTATCATACATTCCCTGCGAAACAAAATAGCATCAATTCACACATTTAACCGATACTTTTCATAACAAAAACAACAACAAAGCGTGGGTATCTATAACATAAATGACGACTATATCACATACTATCATTTACATATTTTCTAGAAAGAGGGAGAGGGAGACCGAGAGAGAGCCTCCTTTTTGGGAAGTCCTCCCCTCCTATTTATAAGGGAGGTATCCATAGAAAATCCTAAAATAGGCTACAATTTAGAGGGAATATTCGGTAGAATATTCCTTTTGAGTATTTCAAAGCAAATTAGCTGTTTGATGATGGTCCGACCTTGGTTGTTGATGACGGTCCGACCTTGGTTACTGATGACGGTCCGACTTGGTTATTGATGACGGTCCGACCTTGGTTACTGATGACAGTCCGACTTGGTTGTTGATGACGGTCAGACCTTAGCCTGTCTGACCACGACCTATGTATCCGCGTGCCGAATTTCTTTGATCTAATTTTGACCCATACAAAATTGACTTTGGTACAATTATATGTAACTGAGGCGACTCGATGAAGGCGGTGCCTCCCTGTGTTCGACTCTTGGCTCTTCTTGGTGGCCAGTTTTCTCTTTTTACTTTTCAAAGATCAACTTCATTTGGCTCGTGGCTGTAGCCCACATAATAGGGTGTTTGTTTTAGAAAAAGAAACAAAAGAAAAAAACGTGTTTATTTATGTTTTATCAAAACAAAAAAAAAATTGTTTAACTTTTTTGAAAGTATTATTTTACTGAAAAAGGTTAAAAAATCTATTTTCCTTAAAGATTCTTCTTTTACTAACAAAACATGAACTTACCGAGTTGTTTATTGTATGGTAATTCATGAATTATTCTATCATGTAGAATTCCAAGAATGTCAAGACAAGGAACGTGGGCTCCGCCAAGAGGGATTACTGCGGGCAATGTATTTCTTATCACCAATCGTTATTAACACCATAGCCAGAGCTCAGAAGCCACACGCCTCTCTAGTCTCTTACTAGTGTGTCCCATTATTACTCCAAAAGAGTATTTTGGTTGGAAATAAATTATTTCGGAATTAGCTATTATATTTTTTCAGGGGATAAAAAATACTACAATTTCGAAATAACTAATCTCGAGATTAATTATACAGTAGTTTTCTACCAATCAAATTAAATATAGAATAAACTCTTCCTAAATTTAGTCTTGGGATTAGTTATTCCTTATCTCTCATACCAAACGAAGCCCTTAATTTACCGAAAACACCCGGTAAACATATTTCACGTAGCACAACTTTATTTTTTTAAGTTTTAACCAATTGATATCAACGTCCATTAATCCGACTAGTTCATATGTGTGCTACGTGTGGTGTTTTTCAAGTCTCAAATACAAGGAGCTGCCAACAGTTCACTATATACAAGTTACAACTTAGCTAGTATTATGTTGTACTGGAGTATAATTTTGAAAAATTAACGGTAATAGGGACATTATCGTCCAAAGAAATTCAAACATTAACGACCCTTAGTAACAACCAAAAGTCCACCAATGTATTGCCACACATCCACTCCCACAACTCTACAAAATGGTCTGACATCTATCCTTCTCCGCTCCAAACTTCCAAAATGGCATCTTTTTCTATTAAATTTCTGGCACCTTCGTTGCCAAATCCAGCTAGATTTTCCAAGAGTAATGTCAAGCTCCATGCAACTCCGCCGTCTGTGGCAGCGCCGCCAGCTGGTGCTCCAGAGGTTGCTGCAGAGAGGCTAGAACCCAGAGTTGAGGAAAAAGATGGTTACTGGATACTGAAAGAGCAGTTTAGAAAAGGCATAAATCCTCAAGAAAAGGTCAAGATTGAGAAAGAACCTATGAAGTTGTTCATGGAAAATGGTATTGAAGAGCTTGCTAAGATACCCATTGAAGAGATAGATCAGTCCAAACTTACTAAGGATGATATTGATGTTAGACTTAAGTGGCTTGGCCTCTTCCATAGGAGAAAGAATCAATGTAAGTACTGAAGCTCAGTTCCATATTATATATAGCTATCTCAACTATACCTTAATCCCAAACAAGTTAATAATTATTGGGTGGATCTTTTATATTTTGACCATTCATCTAGATTTTATAATCCGAAGATTTATTTGACTAGTTTTATGCTAACCATCAACTTATGTAACTCTGGGGCAGACGCGGATGCAATGTATAACCAACCGTTCAATTGAACCTAGCATTTTTCACACGGAGCATATACAAACACACACATATGTGTGAAATCACTAAAATTTAACAAATATTAAATTATGAACCCCTAATCGCAAAATGCATTAGGTTCAGTGGCAAGAACATGAAGGTTGAACTTATAAAGTTTAAATCTTGGATTTGCATCAGCTCTTAGGTCTTGAGATTGGCCTATGCTTGTGAACTCACATATCGGAGTTAATTCTAGGCTATGTATATGCACGAAAGTTAATCTTGTTCTAGCTGAACTTGTTGGGATTTGCACAAATGCTTTATTTTATGATCTGATTTATGAGGAAAAACCAAAATACATTTCAAGATCTTATTTCATTACCATATTTTGGTTACCAGATGGGCGGTTCATGATGAGATTGAAGCTTCCAAATGGAGTAACAACAAGTGCACAGACTCGATACTTGGCGAGTGTGATAAGGAAATACGGGAAGGAAGGATGTGCTGATATTACAACAAGGCAAAATTGGCAGATTCGTGGAGTTGTACTGCCTGATGTGCCGGAGATACTAAAGGGACTAGCAGAAGTTGGGTTGACCAGTTTGCAGAGTGGCATGGACAATGTCAGGAATCCAGTAGGAAATCCTCTTGCTGGAATTGATCCAGAAGAAATAGTAGACACAAGGCCTTACACTAATTTGCTCTCCCAGTTTATCACGGGCAATTCACGAGGCAATCCAGCAGTTTCTAACTTGTAAGTATCTTGCATATAGTATTCCTATTCATATGTTTTCCTATGCATTGATCGTGCTATAGTCATTAAGTTGTGGATTTTGTATTACGGTATTTTAACTTATATGTACTAGCATTGTAAAATTTAGTACATATTTTAGCATGTTGTAGGAGGTAACCAACCTTATATTCTAGGTTATTAATCTCATCTATTATAAAACCAGATACCTATAATATCTTTCATGTGAATTATACTGTTCATTTACATTATAAGTGTCTAGAAGTTAAACTCTTAGCATTTACCTATTGACATAAGACATGTCTGTTGCATTCAGTTTTTCCATACTTGATTACTCGTAAATCAGTCAAGGTGGTATATAACCTAGTCTATCCCTCCCCTCCCCTTCGCACACACTCTGAGAATCAAAATAAGAGTTTTTCCTTTCTTAGCTTTCCCCTGATTTTCAAAAGAGGGAGGAACTCTCTGATGTAGTTATGTTTGTACTAATCTTCATGATAACAACTGTATGGAATCATTCATTTGATAAAAAAAAGAAATTGACTTATGATCCTGTTATTGAGGGAGAGGTTAACAAAAGTGTTGAAATATTTTGATTTTGTTTCAGGCCAAGGAAG
The DNA here is from genome assembly GCA_026770625.1 of Nicotiana glauca. Classification (NCBI taxonomy): domain Eukaryota; kingdom Viridiplantae; phylum Streptophyta; class Magnoliopsida; order Solanales; family Solanaceae; genus Nicotiana; species Nicotiana glauca. The sequence goes on from MU728650.1 coordinate 29,630, forward strand.
TGGAATCCGTGTGTAGTAGGCTCTCATGATCTTTATGAGCATCCCCATATCAACGATCTCGCATACATGCCTGCCACGAAAGATGGGCGATTTGGATTTAACCTGCTTGTGGGTGGGTTCTTCAGTGCAAAAAGATGTGATGAGGCAATTCCTCTTGATGCATGGGTTCCAGCCGATGATGTTGTTCCGGTTTGCAAAGCAATACTGGAAGCTTTTAGAGATCTTGGTTTCAGAGGGAACAGACAGAAATGTAGAATGATGTGGTTAATCGATGAACTGGTGAGTGATACATTGGTGCATTGACTATTTTCTTGCTTATCAGTCTTATGATTTAACAAATAGCTCAACTATGTCTCCTTGCTCTCATTGTATAACTGTTTTGACTAAATATTAAGGGCCTTATTTCCAGGTAAAATACATTTTCTGATTTGGTAGTCTTTTTTAGCAAGTACAACTTCATGTAATGGTGGAGATTTAAAGATACATTCTCCTCTAGGTAGATATCTGCTATGTGTCTATTAACAACAACAACAATAACAATAACAACATACCCAGTATATTCCCACACGTGGGGTCTGGAGAAGGTTATTTATACGCAGGCGTTACCCCTATATTGTACAGGTAGAGAAAGTTTTAATTAGATGGTCTAAGTTGTAACGATTTCAACTAATGCAGGGTATAGAAGGATTCAGGGCAGAGGTCGAGAAGAGAATGCCACAGCAACAACTAGAGAGGGCATCTCCAGAAGACTTGGTTCAGAAACAATGGGAAAGGAGAGATTATCTTGGTGTACATCCACAAAAACAAGAAGGCTACAGCTTTATTGGTCTTCACATTCCAGTGGGTCGTGTTCAAGCAGACGATATGGATGAGCTAGCTCGTTTAGCTGATGAATATGGTTCAGGAGAGATCCGGCTTACTGTGGAACAAAACATTATTATTCCCAACATTGAGAACTCAAAGATTGAGGCACTGCTTAAAGAGCCTGTTCTGAGCACATTTTCACCTGATCCACCTATTCTCATGAAAGGTTTAGTGGCTTGTACTGGTAACCAGTTTTGTGGACAAGCCATAATCGAGACTAAAGCTCGTTCCCTGAAGGTAACTGAAGAGGTTCAGCGGCAAGTTTCTTTGACACGGCCAGTGAGGATGCACTGGACAGGCTGCCCGAATACGTGTGCACAAGTTCAAGTTGCGGACATTGGATTCATGGGATGCCTGACTAGAGATAAGAATGGGAAGACTGTGGAAGGCGCTGATGTTTTCTTAGGAGGAAGAATAGGAAGTGATTCACATTTGGGAGAAGTATATAAGAAGGCTGTTCCATGTGATGATTTGGTACCACTTGTCGTGGACTTACTAGTTAACAACTTTGGTGCAGTTCCACGAGAAAGAGAAGAAACAGAAGATTAATAAAATTTAGAATAGTTGGTGATTTTGCTGTGTTCATAACATGTAATGTATGATAAATCAATGCAAACATTTACACCTATATGAGAATTATTACATGCTACATATATTCTTTTGAAGAAAAGTTGCATTGGTACTCCTAAATTGAATATTATTAATACTGCATTGTTCCTTGTGGATGTTACTTGTAAGAAATGATTCTCTGAAGTCACTGCTCTGCAGTTTTCTTCTTTATTACTGTCCAGAGATTACATGGTATCACACTCTTTGTAGTTGCAAAACATATTGAAGTGAGTGCCAAACCGAAATCACGTACTCCTAAATTTCATAACTTTCATGCCAGGAAAGCCAAGAGAGCACAGGAAAGAGCAAATTGTTCTGCAATTTTACCCTGCAACAGTAGTTTGCAGCAGAGTAGTATGACGTTGACAAGGTAAAAATTAAGCATAACAAGATCACTTGCTATCTGTTTTATCTTCACTCTTCATCTTTACCTTTGTTTATCTACAGGATTACAGTATTCAAGGTTAATTTCCCTGGCTTCAGACTCCACCAAATTTCTTCAAATATTTGATCATTCATCGATGAGAACAGGCAAATCACATAAGAAAGAAGGGATAAATCATATACTAGACGTAATTGGAGTTCAAGTCCTGAAATTTAACATAAATATTTGAACATCATTCTTCATTCTCCAAGGTTACATAACTACATACAAAGTTTCAGCATAATTTTGTAATGACCTAAGCTGTAGCAGAGTAGGAGTAATTTTAACATTGTTTTCTTAAAATATTTTTCCAAGCATTATCTGAAGGTACCAGAAAACTTTCCATGTTGTTATGGTTTTAACTGCTTAACCTTCCATTTGTAAATTATCTTATTAGCTTCTTTGTGCCTGATGTTCTTTTAGATGTTTTCTTCATTATCTCAAAATATTGCAGATTGCAGATGTCTGGTCTTGTGGGGTGACTTTGTTTGTCATGCTGGTTGGAGGATACCCTTTTGAAGACCCGGAGGAGCCTAAAAATTTTCGCAAGACAATACAGGTAACTTCTTATGCTCTATTTTTACTGCAAAATCCTCTTTGTTTGCCTTATTGACTCATTACATTTTCTGTTTCACAGCGAATCTTGAACGTACAGCATTCAATTCCAGATTATGTACATATCTTTCCAGAATGTCGTCATCTAATCTCAAGGATTTTTGTTGCTGATCCTGCAAAGGTAATCTTATCCACAAATAATTCCAGTGTCCTGTATCCAGATTTTCTTCCCTCATCTTCTGTCTCAAAACATAGTTTGAGGTCTTTCTAGTAATTGTCGACTGTGGTGTTGTAACATTTCTGTTCATGACTCATCATTATTTAGACTTTAATGCTCTCTCTGTCAGGAAAATCTTGTATTCAGGTCCCTGTGTATTAGTCCTCTGTGGTTTCCCCATTTTGCTAATTTTTCAATTCTTAATTCTTGAGGAACTTCCTGCAGATCTCATGGATGATAATATAACAAATAATCAGTTTGAGGAGCGACATCAGCCTATGGAGAGCATTGACGCGATCATGCAGATAATAACTGAGGCCACCATTCCTGCTGCTGGGACCAACAGCCATTACCTTACTGGTAGCTTGGACATTGATGATGAGATGGAAGAAGACTTGGAGAGTGACCCTGACCTTGATATTGATAGCAGCGGAGAGATTGTCTATGCAATGTAAATGATTTGTGCATACTAAGTTTATGGATCCAACGGAAGCCGAGTGTTGTAGGTCTTAATTATCTGGTCCACCTTTTGGTTTTCATTAGTTGTTTATCAAATGCAGTTCACAGCAATTCAGGCTTTCATCTCTTTGTTATCTCTCAATGGTTGTGTTGCTGTTGTTGTATTACTTGATTTCCCTTTTAAACTGTGTACTTGTAAGATGCCATGTAACATTACTTTTTTTTTCTTTTTTCCAAAGTAGTATGTATGGTTGTGTTACTATTACTAAGGTAGTAGTTTTAGTGGTATCAACTGAATCTTGCATGTTTCTGGCACTCTTCTGTTAAATGTTTTTGCAATTTATTTTGCATTATTCGGTAGGTCCAGTGCTCATTTGCTGTTAAAGCTAACTCTTTTTCTTGTCCTGAAATTGAGCAGGTTCCCATTGGCATGTGATGGAGAGAATGTAAATTGAATCAATTTTGAATAGAACCAAAATATAGGTATAAATTCTTTAAGGTGAAGAAAAAATAAAGCCAAAATTTATGAAAAGTAAAAGAAAAAGTAAAGAGGTGTTATAAATATAATTCTATTTATGGTGAATGTCTATATTTAGAGAGATTCTAGGGTTTATTACTTGGCGGCTAAGTCACCATCTACCTATAAATGGAGGGTTCTATTCCATTGTAATTCATCCCACATCAATAAGAATACCCTCTCTCTCTTTCTCTGCAATATTGTTCTTGTTCTTTTATTGTTTCATAACACGTTATCAGCACGAGAGATCTAACCAATTGAGTAAAAGCTTTGGGATTGAGCATAATGATTGTCAATTATTCCATAAACTTACTTCATGATTAAATTTAAGGTAAGTATTTTACTTTATTTTTCTCTTTTAAATTCTTGAAATTCTATAATTTGATTTTATATACAAGCAAAGAAAACAAAGTTTAATTATAACTTTAATGGAGTTTGTAAGAAATTATAACCACCTATGTCTTGCCATGATCAAAGTCATGTATGATCGTTAGCACAAGAAGTGAAAACCCGTCCCATTGAATTTGCTCCATTCTCATTCCCTTAAGAGAATGTGATAGGAATATGTGATAAGTCTGAAAGAAGACAAAATTATTACCGTAAAGGTATCAATAAATGTGGACATGGCAATAGACGAAATTATAATCATCATCATTGTGATAATGAGAATAATAAGGATTCTCAAAATAATCCTTCACTGTGTGAAAGTAATATTTGTCATTAATTTGGCATGAGATTTTATAAAGCATATATAGATGATTATGCTCCATTCATGATGTGAATGTGACAACATCTGATTTATGAATACATATTCAATTTTGGAAGAATATGAACGTGCTAGTGGTAGTAAATATACCACACCCACCTCTAGAAGGAGGTTTGAGATGATATAAGAAAATAATGTCATTATTATGGCATGAATGATCATTGGTCTCGTACCTATTGTACGCCTAAATATTTTGGCAATGTGATTATTAACGGACAACATAATGCAAGAAACATATCTTGCATATAATTTTGACTATGACTATAATGGTATAACTTTCTCCTTAAAAGAGATATTCACCATATGGATGTTGATGAATATGTGATAGTAGAAAATTAATTGAGGATTCTGCAAGAGCCAATTATACTATTTTGGAGAAACACAATTGATTACCAATAATGTATTGTGTTGTAGTAAGTCTCAAAGAAACTTATTCAGTTACGCGAAAACGGTTGATTATATTGAGACTATAAATAAGGAAAGATTTAATATCTTCTATTACTACAATTTGGCGGAGCAATATGTATGTAAAAAGCTATCCGCTTTATTCTCCAGTTTGTACTACACAAATAAAAGAATACCACAATAAAGTGGATGTTTATTGATATAAAAACCCATATCATAATAAACTTGGAATTTATTGATAATTGCATACGTCATAGTGTAAATCTGAAGTTTATCACTATTGATAATTTATTCAATTGGCATAATTAGTTTAGCCATATCAATTTAAATATGATGTGCAAAAATAATAGAGAATTTACACGGGTAAATATTAAAGAACTAGAAAGTTCTTTACGAATTCTCTTACATTGCTTGTTCTCATTAATTAATAGACCAATTAAAATTGGGATTGAATCCCATGAATGCCGGAAATATCAAAGGTGAATATGGGCCCATTCACCTGCCATGTATACCACATAAGATGCATTTATGAGATGGTTACATGCACGATTATCATTAACCCGCAACATAGTGTTTGCGAGGTAACTTGCTCAATTTAGAGCATAATTTTCAGATTATTTATTCAAAAAGTTCATCTTGATAAGTTGGTCCACATCACAGCTGGTTTAGCAAAATAATTTATTGAGTGCCTCAACTTAATAGCTAAACAATTGCTTATGAGAACAAAGTTTTGTATATCAGTTTGATATACGTTACATACAAAAGTATATTATTTTCTCTCCTCACAAGTGGTTCATGGTCAGGAACCAAATAATTCCATCTTATTATTATTGATGTGTGATGTATATTTTGATTAACACCATAACGCACAAAGATGAGTTCTCAAAGTTGAGGAAACAAGTTAGTTTTTCTAACATGAGGGGGAGACATAATAAACAGTTGAGAAAAAGTTACGTTGAATGAATCATTATTTGTTCATATTTATCCTCAAATAAAATAATATGAATTTGAAGTTCATAAAAAGATAATTCATGTGCAATTTATTGCTAAGCATGCCAAGTGCATTTGCCGACCCAAAGAATGTAACTATATTCTCACTGCAAATGCTCATATTATAATAAGTTCTAGAAGGACAAAGTTTATGGTACGCTTAAAACGTATAGACATATCAGTTTCAAGTAAACTTCTTGATAAAGAAGATGAGCAAATGATCAAAATAATCATAATAAAGGAGGCAAGTGATCTAGAAGATCACATGACATCACACTTCATAATATCTCATGAGAGATTCAGGTACCTGAATATATGAATGAAGAGATCTCTATGTTATGTTATTATGAAAATATATTGAAACTGATATAAAATGTTTGTCGACGACATCTATAATAGCGCTAAATATATATATGAGGATCTCAAGTCAAGAGAAACAATTCAAGTAGAATTGATTTCATATGAAAGACATGTTGTTTTGGACCTACAGTTCAAACACTTGAAAGAATAAAGTCAATGGTGTGTGCAATCAGTTTTATTTATCTTATATGTCTAGCATGAAATGAAAACTTGATATGCATCTAAAGTCTATTATATGGCTTATATGACTTAACTTATATGACAATCCATGAAGGATTTAAGTTGCTTGAAGCATATACAATTCTTGATCTTGAAGTACCACTTCCTTAGTGCAATTTGTGCACAAATGTATCTTGCTATAACTATAAGCATGATAATATGATAGCAAGAGTTTTCACCTCTATGTGAAGATATTGAATTGGCGATTCCAACAAGATCATATGAAGACAATACATTTATTAAGAATGTCATCTTTCAAGGTAAAACAAATTCGTTCAAGAGATCTTTTGAAGATGGTGCACAAGATTGAAATGCAAATGCTTAAAGATGTGAATTGATGCTCTCATCAGGGGGAATTAATGCGCGTTGCACTCCTTTTTCCTTACAATATTTTGTACCACTGGATTTTCCTTGCAAGGTTTTTAACGAGGAAACCAAAAGGCATATTGTAGATATGTGTACTCTTTTTCCTTCTCTAAAATTTTTTTCCCACTGGGTTTTATTTTAGTTAAGGTTTTAACGAGACACATTATCTGTTGAATAGACATTCAAGGGGGAGTGTTATAAATATAATTCTTTTGAAGATGGTGCACAAGATTGAAATGCAAATGCTTAAAGATGTGAATTGATGCTCTCATCAGGGGGAGTTAATGCGCGTTGCACTCCTTTTTCCTTACAATGTTTTGTACCACTGGGTTTTCCTTGCAAGGTTTTTAACGAGGAAACCAAAAGGCATATTGTAGATATGTGTACTCTTTTTCCTTCTCTAAAATTTTTTTCCCACTGGGTTTTATTTTAGTTAAGGTTTTAACGAGACACATTATCTGTTGAATAGACATTCAAGGGGGAGTGTTATAAATATAATTCTATTTATGGTGAATGTCTATATTTAGAGAGATTCTAGGGTTTATTACTTGGTGGGTAAGTCACCATCTCCCTATAAATGGAGGGTTCTATTCCATTGTAATTCATCCCATATCAATAAGAATTCCCTTCTCTCTCTTTCTCTGCAATATTGCTCTTGTTCTTTTATTGTTTCATGACAAGAGGAAAGATATTAGTTTTTGGTTAATGCATTTCTATGATAATAATATGAAGTTTTATGTTAGTTAAAATGACTTGAAAATGGTATTTACAACATTTTAAATTGACGATAAAAAGAGATGTTGTTCTTTTATTAATCAATAAGTTATTATTTTTCCAATGTATTAAGAACTTGAAAAATCAAAATAAAAACTTATAGACCTATTAAGTAGATTTACTACACTTCTAATGTCAATATACAAGAAAATTAATATATTTTTTATTAATGAAAAATGTTAAATAATAAACAGAAGAAAATATAAAATTTTAAATCAATTGTAACCTCTTAACAAGGACGATACTTCAACTTTCTTATGCCGAAAAAAGACCCTAACCGGAAAAGTAAAATTAATTGCAACTTGAGAAAATAATGCAACTTTCTTGGAAAGGACATTTAGTGCATTCCTAATGTCATCATACAAGAAAAGAATTTATTTTAACAATAAGGTCAATTAATGAATACAAGATATTTTTAATGATTAATTGTAATTACAGTTTAATACAACGTGGAATGAAGCTTTGGGCCATGTTTTATGATTTTAGAAAAGAAAAGAAACTTGCACTAAAAGAAAGAAAAGATAGAATAAGGAAATAACAACTTTGGTACGGTTTTCCTAAACGAAAACTACCTAAAATTCTCCTTCTAATCTAGTTAGGAAACGCCCAAGTGTAAATAGCTTGGGGCACCTTCACTTTTGCATAACACACATCTCCTGAAAACTACGGCCACTAGACCACCGTTCAATTGGATTAGAGCATTTTGGGTTTTCCTAAATGAAAACTACTTAGGATTCTACAAACTTGAACGCCAAGTACTCACTTGTATAAATACTTCAGGACACTTTAGTTTTTGTCATAATACACAGCTCCATCATTCTTTGTTGGCAAAATATCTTAAATCACCCCTAAACTTGGCTTAGATTATTAGTATTATCCCTGAACTATGTCCGGTCTTAATTACCCCCTCAACTTGCCATTTTGAGAGCCATTACCCCCCAGACACTCATGTGGCAAAAAATGTGGATGCACTCACCTGCCACGTGGATTTTTCTGTCTATGTGGCATTTTTTTGAAAAATAAAATATTTTTTACCTTATTAAGAATGTTACTTTTTAGATAAATTTTTTCGAATACAATCTATAATAAAACTTGGATAGAACTACATTATTTAGGATAAATATTTTTATTTGGCCAAAAATAATAAAATTTTAGTTAATCTTTTTTTTGAATTTGACCTGAAAATAAACATTTATACAATTGAAATACATAGTCAAGGCATGTAAAAAGTTATAAAAAAATACATAGTTTGTTAATTATTTTGGCTATAATTTTTTATATAGCTCTAAATTATGGTGCTCTAATTTTTTATTTTTTTACGATTTTACCTAAAAAAGTAAAAATACACAGTTGAAATAAATAGTCATTATACCAAAAGAAGAAATAAAAAGAACGTACAATTGCACTTGTAATTTCTTGCAAGTGTACACTCTTTTTTTTTAATGCAATGACTATTTATTTTAACTACGTATTTTTTATAACTTTTTAGATACCTTGACTATTTATTTTAATTGTTTAAATCTTTATTTTCAGGTGAAATTCAAAAAAAGATTAACTAAAACTTTATTATTATTGGCCAAATAAAAATATTGAGCCTAAATAATGCAGTTCTATCCAAGTTTTGCTATAAATTGTATTCGAAAAAATGTATCTAAAAAGTAATATTCTTAAAAAGGTAAAAAAATATTTTATTTTAAAAAAAAATATCACATAGGCAGAAAAATTTACGTGGCGGGTGAGTGCACCTATACTTTTTGCCACATCAGCATTTAGGGGGTAATGACTCTCAAAAGGCTAAATTGAGGGGGTAATTAAGACCGGACATAGTTCGGGGAGGATATTAGTAATCTGAGCCAAGTTTAGAGGTGATTTAAAGTATTTTGCCTTCTTTGTTTGAACTCTTCAATGGCATCCCTAATTAACAGCAGCCGCTGCTACTTGTTGTTTTCGATATTACGCTTTTCCTTTCTTATTATTGTTTCGTCTTTCTCTTTGGCGAAAGAAGTTGTTGGTCCCTTTAATTTACGAAAAACTTTATTTGTTGAGTTATAAAATAGAATTAAGTATGCAAAATGCTAGTGTGTTCTGTCTTATTTTTATAATTGATTGTGATGACCCAAAAAGTTATCACTTATTTTAGAAGTAGACTCTGTGTTCCGAGATATCAAAGCCTCTTTCAGTATCACCTCGATTTGCATGCGCCATCCGGGTGCGTAGCCGAAAAGCCATTATGTGAAAATCTGTAAAAAATTGATGAATTTTGATTTTAAAATGAATTTAAATTGACCTCAGTCAATATTTTAGGTAAACGGACCCGGACCCATGATTCGATAGTCCCGGAGGGTCCGTAGGAAAATATGAGACTTAGGCGTATGCCCGGATATGAAATCTGTGGTCCCAAGCCCGAGAAATGAATTTTTAAAGAAAATTATTTTCTGGAATAATTATGAGTTTTTGGAAATAAAATGTGTTTGAAATTTGATGGTATCGGGTCTGTATTCTAGTTTCGAAGCCCGGTACAGGTCTTATATGTGATTTAAGTCGAGTCTGTGAAGTTTGGTAAGAAAGGAATTTGAAATGACATGAATCGGACCTTATTTGAGAAAAATGGAAAATTTGATGTTCTTAAGTGATTTCATGATTTTGATGCTAAATTAATAGTTGTTGATGTTATTATGATGATATGAATGCACGAACCTGTCCGTATGATATTTTTAGGTTGGTGTGGATGTTTGATTTGGAGCTCCGAGGGCTTGGGTGAGTTTTGGATAGGTCACGAAGTGGAATTTTAACTTGGAAAAATTGCAGGTTTTCAGCTGGTATGATCATGCAGGCTTCACAAATGCGAGAAAATCGCCGCAAATGCAAAAGGGGCCTGGACTGCCTTGGGGTCGCAAATGCGAAGAAATCATCGCAAAAGCGATGCTGCAAATGCGAGAGGGCCATCGCATTTGCGAAGAGGCCCGGATTTCCCAAGTGTCGCAAATGCAACAGTTTTATCGCAAAAAGCGACTTCGCAAATGCGAGAATAGCAGAGTATGGTCAATTGCGAACCCTGGTCGCAATTGCCATACCTGCAACCTGTAAATTCATACTTAGACGCATTTTCAGCCATTTTTCATATCTTCTCAAAATATAAACTCTCTTGCGCGATTTTCCAAAGAAAATTTCTTCTCCAAATCAATTGTAAGTCATTTCTAACTAGTTTTCTTCAATCCTTAACATCTTTTTACATGATTTCAACACAAAATCAATGGTTTTCATGGGGGAAATTGGGTGTTTTTGGTAGAACCTAGGTTTTTTAAATTTTGGAGATATGGACCTCGATTTGAGGTCCAATTTCAAAACAAAATATATATTTGGGTCGTGGGGGAATGACTAATAGGGTTTTGGTTCGAACCTCGGGTTTTGACCATGTGGGTCTGGGGGCGATTTTTGACTTTTTGGGAAAAGCTTTAGAAAACTCATTTTCATGCATTAGAATTGATTCATTTAGCATGTATTGATGTAATTAAATTGTGGCTAGATATGAGTGAATTGGTGGTTGAATCAAGAGGTAAAGCGATATTTGAGACGTGAATTGGGTTCGTGGCATCGAGGTAAGTGTTTGGTATAACCTTAGCTTCAGGGGTTAGGAGTTGTGTCCTATTTGCTATGTGTTATTTGTCGAGTACGACGTATAGGCATGGTGACGAGTATCTATACGTTGGTGTCAAGCATGCCCGTGAGTCTTGAATGGAAATCACTGTGTTCTTAATAAGTATTACGAATGACTAAGTTGTTGATCTTCTGTGTTGGGCAAGAATTATGATTATTCGTGTGGAGGTTGCTTATGGTTGAGTATTGGTACTAGTTGAGGTTCTTTGTGAAGTTAAATGTTGGGACAAGTTTGGTTATAGCTGACTCCCTTGCCGGGACGTATTTATTTGTATAGTCGATTCCCTTGCCGGGATAGTGTTGTTTCCTTATTGTTCCCTTGCCAGGACTCTTTCCTTGTGATTGGTGTTGAATTGTATATTTGGATCGAGTTGCACGCCGCAACAATATTATATTTGGATCGGGTTGCGCGCCGCAATAATATTATATTGGATCGGGTTGCACGCCGCAACAACATTATAGTTGGGTTAGGTTGCACACCGCAAAAGTGATAAATGATATGGATCGGGTTGCATACCGCAACCGTATTTTTATGATTCAGATCGGGTTGCGCATCGCAACAATAAATGATAAAAGTGGTTATTTATTTGTTGCAGTTTCCTTATTCTTTCTGCCGCAAATTTTAGATTGTTCTTTATGCTTTTCTCCTGAGTTACGTTGATAGATGATATCTCCACGCAACATGCCCCCCTCCTATCCTTAATTGCATATTTTGGTTTATTTTCTGTTGTATATGATATAACTGCACAGGTTTATATGGTAGTCTGGTCCTAGCCTCGTCACTACTTCGTCGGAGTTAGGCTAGACACTTACCAACACATGGGGTCGGTTGTGTTGATACTACACTCTGCACTATGTGCATATCCCGGAGCAGTAGCATTTGGACCTTTTCTTGGGTGGCTGCCTTCAGTCCAGTCGGAGTCTCCGAGGTAGTCTTGTAGGTGTCCGCAGGCCCTGGCGTCTCCCTCTATCCTTTCGTTCTATTTCATTTACATTTTTCAGAAACATTGCATTAGCTAATTTCAGACCTTGCTTGTAGTAAATTCTAGACTATCTGTGAAGCGTGACACCAGTTCTATATAGATTTGGTTTGAGATGTTGTATTAGATATATCTTCAAATGGTTTATCGTTTCTTCCTCTTGCTTTAAATTTACGCTATTTATAACTGTTGAATCATACTTGTTAGAGAATTAAAATGGGAAAAAGAAAAAGTGATTGTGTAAATAGTCGACTTGCCTAGCTTTTATTAGTAAGCACCATCACGACTCCCGAGGGTGGGAATTCGGATCGTGACAGGTTGGTATTAGAGTTCTAGGTTACACGGGTCTCACAATTCACAGACAAGCTTAGTAGAGTATGAGGGATCGGTACGGAGACGTCTGTATTTATCCCCAGAGGTTACGGGGTTAGGAAAAACTTCACATCTATTCTTTTCTGTCGTGCGGTTTGGTTTCTCAATGCTAATTAAATTTCTACTATGTTATTTCGTAGATGGCAAGAACTCACGCGTACTCATCCATTGACCAGTAGCCCGAGCGCCCAACAACAGCTCCTACAAGGGGAAGAGGGCGATGCCGAGGCCGTGCTAGAGGCCGAGGTAGGGGCAAAGCTTAGCCCAGAGTAGCAGCACCAGCGGCGGAGCCTCAGGTTGACTTTGATTACAAGGATCCAGCCTAGGCAGCTCCGGTAGGCCCAGCTCAGGTCCCAGAGGGGTTTATTTCTACCCTAGTACTCCAGGATGCTCTGGTCTGTCTAGTGGGCCTTATAGAGAGTGTCACCTGAGCAGGCTTACATCCCGTAGCACCAACTGTCTCTTAGGCTGGAGGAGCCCAGACTCTTTCTACTCGCACTCCAGAGCAGATGGCTCCCCGATTTCAGACTCCAGCAGCTCATCCAGTTGAAGCAGTTCAGCCGGGTGTGGTAGCTCAGACCAGTAATGGAGCAACTATGTCTTCCGATTCTTTGTGGAGATTGGACACGTTCACCAAGCTCTTCACTACCACTTTCAGCGGTGCATCTTTTGAGGATCCCCAGGATTATCTAGACAACTGTCATGAGGTTCTTAGGAACATGGGGACAGTGGATACCAATGGGGTCGACTTTGCTACTTTCTGCTTGTCTGGATCTGCCAAGACTTAGTGGAGAGATTATTGCTTGGCTAGACTAGCCGGATCACCAGCTTTGACTTAGGATCATTTTACTCAGCTATTTCTGGAGAAGTTTCTCCCTATCACTCAAAGAGAGATCTATCGGAGGCAGTTTGAGCATCTCCAGCAAGGTTCTATCACTGTTACTCAGTATGAGACTAGATTCAACGACTTGGCCCGTCATGCTATTATCATACTTCCCACCGAGAGGGATAGGGCGAGGAGGTTCATCGAGGGACTCATTCAGCCTATTGGACTTCAGATGGATAAAGGAGGCAGGTAGTGAGATTTCTTTTCAGGAGGCAGTCAATGTGGCCAGGAGAGTTGAGATGGTTCTATCGTAGGGGGGCGGTCAGGGGTCTGACAAAAGGCCTCGTCATTCAGGAAAATTTAGTGGTGCCTTGTCTGGAGGCAGGGATTCGTATGGTAGAGGCCATCCTCCTAGGAATTTTCAGTCAGCACTTCAGGTTACGATGCTTCAGGTGGCTGTGGTTCTCATATGCAATATTCTGATCAGCAGTCCTACAGTGCACCACTGGCTCCTTTCAGTGCACCGCCGCTCCAGAGTTTTCAGGGTGTTCATTTAGGTCGCCAAGGTCAGTCTCAGCTTCCTCAACCGCAACTCTCAGGTGGATGCTTTGAGTGCGGTGAGTATGGTCATATTTGAAGGGCTTGTCCGAGATTAGTGGGCATTCAGTCACAGGATCAGGGTTGCCGTGCTATGGTTCAGGCACTGAGTGTTCCACAGCCCGCTCAGCCAGCTAGAGATGGAGGTAGAGGTCCTATAGGCGGAGGTAGAGGTACTAGAGGTGGAGGTCGGGCCAATAGAGATGGAGGCCAGCCAGCAGCAGGCCGTCCTAGAGATATAGTTCAGGGTGGCGGGGCCTAGCCCTGATGTTATGCTCTACCAATCAGGCCTGAGGCTGAGGCTAAGGCTTTCGATGCAGTTATCACAGGTACTATTCTGGTTTGTAGCAGAGATGCTTCAGTTTTATTTGATCCAGGATCTACATACTCCTATGTGTCATCTTATTTTTCACCGTATCTGATCATGCCTAGTGATTATTTGAGTGCTCCTGTATATGTGTCTACACCAGTGGGTGATTCTATTGTGGTAGATCGAGTCCATCGTTCATGTATAGTTGTGATTGGGGGTCTTCAGACTCATGTAAATTTGTTACTTCTGGACAGGGTTGATTTTGATATCATATTGGGGATGGACTAGTTATCACCTTACCATGCTATCTTGGACTGTCGTGCCAAGAATGTGCCTTAGCCTTGCCGGGTTTACCCCGTTTAGTGTAGAGAGGGACTCCTGGTCATTCTACCTGTAGTGAAATCTCTTATATGAAGGCTCGACGTATGATCGAGAAGGGGTGTTTGGCCTATTTGGCATATGTTCATAACTCACGAATGAGCATGAGGCAAGCTTTCAGAAGCTCAAGACAGCCTTGACTACTGTTGTTGCCCAAATTTTCCCTCTATATTTTTTATATGAAAAATACTTTCAAAATATCCTATGTATGCATATATAAGTGTGTCCAAATGTTTTAGTATTTTTCCTAATTTTCAAAAGACTTTTAAAACAACTTATTGCCCTATTTTACTAGTACAAAAATTAATAATTATTCGTCAAATTATCATTTTGGTGACTAATTTATTTTATTCTCATATTTATACCAAAATATAGCTAGGATAACTTTTGCACACTTTTACAAATTTATTGAGTATCTTAAAATTAAATTGCACGTAACTGTAATTTTAGCCTATTTTAAGATTTAATTGCGTTTATAATTACAAAATTGATCCTAGTATTTTTAATTCAATATTTATACATTATTAATTAATTTTGTACCTTTAATTTGTTTCTGAAAATTATTTTACTATTTTTATAAAATAAAAAGGGGAAAAATAGATATTTAAATACTAGCCTTACCTATTTAAATTTTAGCCCAAATCGACCCCTCCCCCCAATTAACCCAATTTCAATCTCAATTTGACCGGCCAAATTCCTAAACTACCCGCCCCTAATCCAATTTAATCCAACCCGGCCGTCTTCCCAATGAATCCAAGCCGTTGATCAAAATGATCAACAACCACTATCCCCCATTTCCTTTTTAATCCACCAACACCCCTTAACCCTAAATCATTTTACCTAACCAGCCGCCTCTGAAACCCTCCCCTCTCTCAAACACTCTCGAACCTTCTCTAACCCTAACTGTCTCTCATCATCTTCCACCGTGAAACCCACCGAAATCGATGGCTTCCCAGGCTGTGAGAGCCCTATACTCACCTCCCCTTGCTCCCACGCACTTGATACCTAAAGATTCGAGGCCTGACTTTGAAGGTTTTCACCCATACCTCTGTCGATTCAAGGTTCCATGGCCATCTTCGGCCTTGCTTCAGCGTACTATAGTTGTTTGAGCTTGGTTCTAACCTCTCTAACTCAGATCGGTGACCTTTCAAAGCCTTTCTCATTCCTATGGTCCTTCTGAAACCCTAACTCTCCAAGGTTTTCTCCAATTTCTTTAGATTCGTTGTGTATCCATGCTCTCCTTGAGTTTTTCAAATGATTTTCCTAACTTTTCTTTCGAAAATTACTTTTTTTAAAATCTTTCTTTCCGATCTAGGGTTTTCTGAAAAAAAGGTTTAAGTGTTTCTCTGACTTTCTTTCCCTTTTCTTTTTGTGTATTTGCTTCTACTGTGCTCCTATATTTTTATATACCACGTTCTGGTATGTTCTTCTAACGTGTTATGTTCTTGTATGCTCTTTTACCGAGTTTTTATACTCCGTTCTTGTAGTTCTTTTTACTGTGTTTTATATACTCCATGCTTGTAGGTTCTTCTACCATGTTTTTTGTACTGTGTTCTCATATTCTTTTCTATTATGTTCTTGTATTCTTCTCCTACTATTTTCCAGCATGTTTCTCCTACTGTACTTTCCTGCTAAGTTCTTAAGTTTCCTTACTTTCCTTCTATTAAGCCCTGTTTAAGTTTCTTCTGAAAAAACTTCTTAAGCCTGCTTACTGTTCCTATCAGTGTTTTTCCTCTATTTTTCTTCGAATGATTCTACTGTGTTCTGCCTGTTACTTTGATATCATGTTTTCTCATGAGTTTCTGTTACTGATCGAAGCATGCAAGAGGTTTCAGTTCTTCTCTGAAACCTCTGATCCTGTTTCGACCACTTTCCTTCTCCTCTGTACTTGATTCAAGGTGGAAACCCTAAATTTGAGGGTTCTGCCAAGTTTGATCATATAATTTGATTGAACTAGGGTTTTATTTTTTAGAACCCCTGACTCTCTCAGACTAACTTCGAGTCTTTGAATTAAGTTTGGACTTCTTGCTAAACTCTTCTATACTGGATTTTCTATTGATCTTACAATGACACTACAACCTCCTTTCATGCTTAACGTGTTTGTATGCTCCTTATATATGATGAACTTACCTCTAAAGTAGTTTTTAAATATGTAATTTGTTCATACTCCCCTCTGAATATGGGTCTAATGGATTCCCTTTCCATGTTTGTTGATTTCCCTTAAGTTAAAAACCTTTCCCATCTTTTGACTCGGTTCATTCATGATAAATCTCTGGCCTCTGATTTCTTGGCTATTAATTGATTCTCTTTCCTTAATTGCACAGCCGTGTATTTTAAAATTCTGTTTTAAATAATTTTTTTAATGTATTCACCCTTAATTGCCTACTTTGCACAAAGTTTTTGATTAATATTTTCCTTAACTGGTATATACCCGTTTGAATCTGAATCCCTTAATTAAGGGAAGTCTTGTGTAATTGATTGACAATCAGTTCCTTAAATATTTTCTTACCCTGTTTCCTCATGACTTTATACACTATAAATGCACGGCTCTTTAACACACAACACACACGATTAACAATCCTACACTACACACTTTACAATTCAGAACTTCTTCTGCACTCACACTCATTTACATATAATAGTATTCTTCCCTCTTGTCTGCATTCTGACTTTCACAAGACTACTGCTTTTTCCCTACTTGTTTCTTTGAAACTGGTATGTCCCAATTTTTATCTTCAACATCACCACAATGTGTTTACTTACAGCTTTCTGCATCTATGTCTCTTTATTACTTCTGCAGAGTTAAAAACATAAACTAGCATGTTGATTTCCTTTTGCTTGTTTTTGCTATGAATCCCTATCCCCTATTTTCCTTTATGTGCTTTGAGTTACAGTTTAAAACATGGCAATATGCAAGTTATTGTCTATGGATTGAACTTGATTCCTTAGGGGATCCTAACCTCTAAACGTTGTGTTGCAGTGAGCTTATGGGTGTGCCAGCATCTCCCATTGTTGGATTATGCCCACTAGCCTGCTTTTTACCTCTTGCAACTCCCCATTCCCTACATCCCTATGTGTACTGCTTCTCTTCCCCTTTCCCCCTTTCAGAATGCTTCACTTGCACTCTCTCTTAGTTCCTAAGTTCTGCCCCCCTCTTATGAACCTTGCCTTTTGACCTTGAGTTCCCTCTGAATTTGGACACTTGAGGGCTGACCCTTCTACACTGCATTATGGCTTAATATGGTGATACATTTGGGTGTAAGCACTGCCCGGGTTTCTTATGAAACTCTTAGGGAACTTTGACACACCCAAATGGGATAAAGACTTTGAAACATGATCTTTGGAGTTGGTTTACTTCATACGTCAGACATGAAGCCCGAATCGGGCTCTCCTTGGTTGTAATTTTCAATTTCTGATGTATTTTCTTTATTTTATTTTCTTTGGACTATAATAAATTGTAATAAAATTTTTAGGGATGGCTAGTGAAAAGGGAGGGGTAACCATGTATGCAAAAGGGGTAGATATCCTGCTCATAGGGAATTTCTGATTTCTACATATCATGTAGATATCCTGCTTATAGGGAATTTCTTATTTCTACATATCATGTAGATATCCTGCTGATAGGAGATTTCTAATTTCAGCATGTTCACATATAGATGCCATGTCTATATGATTTCTGCATTCTTATATAGAGATACCATATCTGTAGGATTTCTAAATTCAGCATGTTCACATGTATATAACCTGCCTATAGGATTTCTAATTTCAGCATGTTCACATATAGATACCATGTCTGTAGGATTTGTGGATTCTTATATATACATACCATGTCTATAGGATACACATGCATGTAGAAAATATGCTTATAGATCCTTTCTGGTTCTTGCAGACCCACTTCTCACTAGGCAAACGTGTTTATAGGTCTGAATAAACAAAATGCAATCAGATGTCACATTCGTAATAAAATGCAACACCTAGATATCATGTTTTATGTTTTTCTGCATTTTCTCCATGTCTATGAAAGTATTTAAAATCAAACGCATAGAAAGCATGCCTACACGAGCTTTAATCAAATCTGAATCACCTCACTCGCTCATAAGTCTCAAACGAGCAGTAATAACGTATTATCAATGGCAGAACTTGTGCTCTTCTAAAACTCACTTTTAACTGGCAGCTTTTCTTAATCAGTATGTATCCAATCTACTTCATTCTTTTATAAAATTAGTAGATATCATGCCTATAGAGGCTTCGTCCACATATAAGCAAGTCATAGGATAAACTTATAAACTAAATCAGATTGTATTAACTAAAACCAGCAAGCAGGCCTGAGTCGGGCTTCCTATCTGAACTATGTAATAAATCAGTCTGCCTCAAATCTTTAAGTTTTAATTAGACATTAAACAGTACGTGCAAGACATACTAAACTATGTGGTTTCTCTGGTTTAAAATAGGCCTGTGTGAGCCTTGTTATTTGTTTATATGCCCCCCCAAACTTGCTATATGTGTTTTGTTTGTCGCCTAAGTATTTCTACGCGTTTGAAACCACAAATAAGCCCAACATCTCCTCCCTTTAGGATTAATGATCCCAAATACCCCTGGCATTGATAGGATTGGGTCGGGTAGTAGGATGCAGTAAGTACACGAGACCATTCCGCGCTTTAGTACCTTAAAAGGGTGGGAAATGGTAGATATAGATATGATGACCACGCGATAACACCACGTGTAAGAATGATTACCGGGCGTTGTGTGGGGTGATTCATATTATTAATAAACCTAGGACCCCCTTCCCTTTGTTCTTTGTTTCTTTTAAATCTTTTAAAAAAAAAACGTTTCTTCTGAATCAACTCTCTCCAATACTTTCCGACTTTGTTTATTCTCACCTTTATGTAAAAAAAATCCTCTCTTATTTGAAGTCTTACTTGCCTATGTGTTATTTGTACTTTAAGTCACAACAATAGCTTAGCCAGGAACCACACTAGTGGATTCTGAGGGGGTGCATAACACCTTCTCCTTGGAATAATTTCAAGCCTTTACCCAATATCTAGTTATCCAAACAAAATAATTCTTAGTGTCCTAATGCACTTAAATCATTAGGTGGAGACTCTTCAATTCCAAAAACCCAATTCCCAAAAGGAAACGAGTTGTCGTTTCAAATATCATAAACCCGATTTCGCGAGAAAAAGGGGGCGCGACAGCATGGCGACTCTGCTGGGGCGTTCTTTTAGGCTTTTACCATTTCAAGCTATTACTGTGACTTTACATTTCTTATATGCCTTTACTTGTTTAATCTCTTTAAGCATTTAATTCCCTCTTCTACTATGAAAGTGATTTGTCTTTTTATTTCTTTTCTTTATTTCTTTTACTGCATTCCTGTATTACTGTTTTAAAATTATTAAAATAATTATTTTTTATGAACTTGCAAATACGTGGCAACTTGTTTTAATTATGGCATAAGCATGTTTTCAGCATCATATTCTACTTGTGTCAAACAAAATACCATAGAAACGCTTATAATGAGTGGTTGCGCTCTTCCGATATTATCACCTCCTAAATTCGGCAAAGGAATATTTGCGGTAAAACCAGTCGATTAACGATGTAGTCGACAGTTTCGTGTCTTTCCCTCTTGAGTTGTCCGCTCAATAGTACCGGTCTAATACCTGTTGATACCCAATTTTTTCCTATGTAATTTACATACTCGAAAAATTTTCAAAATAGCATGTACATGCATGTATAAGCATGCTCAAGAGTTTTGGTATTTTTCCCTTATTTTTAAAGATTTTAAAATCAATTTGTTGTTTATTTTAATATTACAAAATTCAATAGTTATTTCCAGACTATCATTTTTGGTGAATAATTTATTTTATTCTTATAATTACACCAAGAAATAATTAAGGTGACTTTTGCATATTTTTATGAGATTTATTTGGTATTTTTAAAGCTAAATTACTATAATTGCAATTATAGCCCATTTTCAATTAATAGTGTTTTACCAATTATAAAATTATGTCCAGTATTTTTAGACTAATATTTATATATTATTAAGCGATTCAGTGCTTTTAATTTGATTTAAAGTTATTTTAACTATTTTTATAAAATAAAAGGGAAAAATTGGCTATTTAACATTTAGCCTCATCTCTTTGCAATTTTAGCCTATTTATATTTTAATTTTAGCCTTCGGATTGACCTAATCCCAACCCCATTTGGACCGGCCCAATTCTATTTTTACCCAACCATTTAACCCATTTACTAACCCGCCCGGATTATCTTTAAATCCAGCCCGTTGATCATTTTGATCAACGACCAGGATTAACCCTTTCCATTTTTATTCACCAACTACACCCTAACTCCCCTCATTTCGTCTAGTCCGCCGCCCTTGAATACTCTCCACTCCCACATTCTCTCGAAGGTTCTTCAGAACCCTAACCGTCTCCGACCATTTTTGCCACCGTACTTCCACCGGAATCCGTGGCTTCCCAGGCCATGGGTGGCCTGTACTCACCCCTTTCCACCATTAGACCATGTTTATTCGAAGCTTCGAGGTCTGGCCTTGATGTTTCTCCTCCAGACTTTCTTAGATCTATGATTCTATGGCCTCTCCGGCCATGCTCCGGCATATTTAAGCCCGAGAAGCCTGATTCATGACCTCTTCGACCCAAGATCTAACTTTTCCAAGCCTTTCTCATTTTTCTAGGGTTTCTCTGAAACCCTAAGTTGTTCGAGGTTTTCTCTATTTATTTTCTTAGATCTATGGTATGTTTGTATTCTACTGGACCTCTAAACTGTTTTCCCAAATTTTCTTTTCAAAATCGTTTATTTTCGATTTAGGGTTTCTGAAAGGTTTTCAAAAAATAAATATCTTTTTGATTCTTGTTGTTCTTTCCTTTATGTATGTTTGTCTATAATATGCTCGTATATTTTCTTTTACTGCACGTGTGTTGTTCTTCTATTTCTTCTTTTTCTACTATACATGTTACCCCTGTGTTCCTTTACTGTATTTTTCACTAAGCTCTTAGTTCTTTATTTGCCTTTACTGGACATTTGTTTGTATTCTAAACATGTTTCATCTACTGTTTCTTTAATTTTATACTACCTCTTTATCTTCTGAACTTGTTTAAGTTTCGAGCTTCTCTTAAAACATGTTCTTTATGTCAGCTTTTCACTATGTTTGTTTCAAACCTGCTATCATGTCTGACTCTGTTTCAATGGTTTGCTTTCCCATCTCTGTATCTGATTCGAGTGGAAAACCCTAGAATTTGGGGGTTTCTTTGGTAAGTTCGCTTTTTTGTTTGGACTGGGGTTCTACTTTGAAACCCTGAACTCTCGGACTCATTCTGAGTTTATAATTGGACTGGAAACTCTTTGTTTATAACCCTGAACTTTTATATGATAGTCTTTTCTAATCAGCATGACAACTTCTTCTTGTTTGATATTTGTGTGCTTTATATATAAGAAATTCTTCTTTCAAAAAGGGTCTTGCAAAATTATTGATTGATTTCGAATTCTTTTAGTAATGTTTGATTTCCTGTTATTTGATTTTCCTTAAATAAAACCCTTCCCCCTTTTTTCCGGACCTAGTTCATTCGAACAAAGCCTGCAATTTTATTTTTTACTGACTGTTTGATTGATTCTCTTTCCTTATTTTTCATAAACCGTGTACCACTGGACTTTTCCTTAAATAAACTCCTATGCATTTACCCTTTTTGTACTACTTTGGAAAATTTTTAATCAAATTCTTTCCTTATTTATTTTGCCCATTTGAAATCAGAATCCCTAATTAAAGGGGAGCCTTGTGTGATTGATTTCTTGCCTATTTCTGCTTCTTTCCTGCATTATAAATACATGACACAACTTTTAAACACATACACAGTTTTCTAATCACCACAACTCTCTTCTAAACTTACATTCGGGCTTCTTGATTGCAACTTGGCTTCCCTAAGTCTACCGCTTCTCCCTACTTCCTCCTTTCTTAAAACTGGCATGCCTTTCATTTAAATTTTTTTCCTCAACCCTATATGTTTATTCCATAGTTTCACTTTTTGTGTGGTTTGTTGTTCATGCTTCGTGGTTTATGCTGAGTTTTGCTTTCTTTGTTTCCGATTTCATATGTCCCTACCCCTAACCCTCTTTATGTTTTGAGTTGAAACCTTGGCCTGACAGTATCCCAATTACTGCTCAGGCCATGGCTTGACCTTCAATAGGTCCTGGACTCTCCAATGTCTGTCTAGTGGGCTGGTCAGGGGTGTGCCAACATTCTATGTTGCTGGGCTTGACCACCAACCTACCTTGACATCCCTTAAACCCCTCTATTGTACTTACACTTGTTCCTAGACTCTATGTTCTACCCCCCTCCAATGAGCCTTGCCTTGGGACCTTGAGTTCCCTCTGAACTTGGATATTGGAGGGATGGCTCTTCCACACTGCACTTTAATCCAAGTTCTTCAATGATATCTGGGTGTGATCATTGCCTGGAGTTCCTGAAACTCTTTGGAATGTTGACACATCCCGGATAAGAGAAAGGCTTTGGAACCTGATCTTGGCAGTTGACTCATATCATATTGTTAGACCTTGGGTTTGAATTAGGCTCCTTGGATGCAGCTTAGGAGTTCTGATTGTAATTTTATTCCCTGTTTTTGATTCATCTTGGTTTGTAATAAAGTTTTGTAATAACCTCTGGTGTGATTAGTGAATAGGGAAGGGTAACCATGTATGCAAAAGGGGTAGATATCATGTCTATAGGAATTTTTGCGCGTAGATAACATGCCTATAGGGGTTTCTAATTTCATCATCCTCGTATGTAGATATCATGTCTATAGGAATCTTGCATTCTCACATATAGATTCCATGTCTACAATTATTTTTTGAAAATTGGATTCTGCATATGCATATAAAAATATGCCTATAGGTCTTTCTGAATCCTGCATATCCACTTCTCACTAGCCAAACATGTTTATAGGTCTTACTAACCAAAAAACAATCAGATGTCATGTTCAGCCAGCATTAAGATGTCATGCCTAAAGGGTTTTTGCATTTTTATTATGTCTACAAATGTGTTCTAAAGCCGACAAACACATAGAAAGCATGCCTATAAGAGTTAATCAAATCTGAATCACCTCATTCATTTATAAGTCTAAAACCTATAGTAATAATGAATTACCAGTTACAGAACTTATGTTCATTTGCTAAAACTCGCCTTTCTTCAATAACTGACAACGTTTCTTAAATCAGTACATATTCATTGTTCCTTAAATCTGTAGATGCCATGTCCATAGGTCATCACGTAGGCAAACAAGTATGTAGTTAATTAACTGCACTGGTCTTCGATGAGTTGCAGCCACGCGAGCCTAATGCGAACTTCTTGCCTGAAAGTATGTAATGAACCAGCCTGCCTAACGTTAAGCATAAATTTCGACCTAATCAATACATGTAAGACATGCTAAACTACATGATATTCTGTGATTAAAGGAGGTTTATCTGATCCTTAATTGTTTATGCTCCCATAACTACTTTCATGTGTTTTGCTTGACGCCTTAGTATTTTAACGTTTTAAACCTCTGAAAAGCCAAGCTTCCTCTCTTTAGGATTAGTAGTCCTAAAATCCTTCAGGACTGATAGATGGGACGGGTAATAGCATGCAATAAGCAAACGAGACTATTTCGCGCTTAATACCTTAACGGGGTGGGAAGGGTAGACATGGAGATGATGATCACACGATAACACTACGTGTACGATTGGTTACCGGTGTTGTGTGGATGATCCATGTGATTTATAAACCTAGGACCCCTTTCCTTACACAACGTTTCTTAATATCAATAAAATCCTGTCTTTCCAACTGCTCAAAGCTCTTCCTTAAATTTTACTGCATTATTCCTTTCTTCCAAATCCTTATTCTTTGTTTGTTAAATGTTTCGATTAATTTTCTGCATTTAGACCCTTCTTTAAACAAATTGTAGATCATCTAGAGCTTGACCCCCACATACTTTTCATATATCCATTTGCAACCCTTATGTGTAAAATCATTTGTATATCTATTTGAATTAAAGTCACAACATAGCATGGCGGAAACCACACTAGTGGATCTTGAGGGGTGCCTAACACCTTCCCCTCGAGATAATTTCTATCCCTTACCCGAACTCTGGTTTTCCAGCTCAAAAACCCTTATTGTCCTAATGCACTTAATTAGGTGGTGACTCTTCAATTCCAAAAACCCAATTCCTAAACGGGAATAGAGTTGTCCTCCCGAATATCGTAAACCCGATTTCGCTTTAGAAAAAGGGGGCGTCGACAGCATGGCGACTCTGCTGGGAATTCTTCAGGATTTTACCACTGCATGTTATATGTGACTTTACTGTTTTCTTTATTGCTTTATTTAATACCTTTATTCGAAACTGACTTGTCTTTTTGTTTCTTTTTCTTTAACGCTTTCATTTTCTGTTTTCCTTCAATACCATTGTAATTTTGAGCAATTATTGTAATCATTATGAACGTGAAAATATGTGGCAATTTGTTTTATTCTTGTAATTTCATCTTCGACATCATATTCCACTCGTGCCAAACAAATACCATAGCAACGCTTGATGAGTGGTTGCGCTCTTCCAATATTATTACCCCCTAAATTCTGGCAAAGGCGTATTTGCGGTAAAACTAGTCGATCAGCGGTGCAGTCGACGGTTCCGTGCCTTTCCCTCTTGAGTTTTCCGCTCAAGAGTACCGGTCTAGGACACCATAAAAACCTTATTCCGTTTAACTGTTCATACATCACTGTCAAACCTAGTCGAGTCAGTTATGTTGTCCACATAATGACTCTTTAAGATAGCCTTATCCAAACGGACAACACCATACTCTGTGCATTTATTTGGAGAACTAAATGCTATTTATACCAATTATTGATTTAAATAGTCGAGTCCAGCGGGGGTGAGGGACTAACATTTTGTTTTGCAGGAAATGAAGCACGAAATCTCCAAATTCGGCATGGTAACCAATATCCACCCAAGGTTGCTAAGATGGTGGGATGACCTTCATTCAAGTGACCGGACTCTTGTCCGCAAGTATTTGGGAAACTTACTCTCTCTTCTAGAAATTCGGCCGGACAACAGAATCATAGAGGCTGCGACCTTATTCTGGGACAGTGATAGGTCGGTATTTCGATTTGGGAACCTTGAAATGACCCTGCTACTCAAGGAAATAGGAGGGTTAGCTAGTATTCCTTGGGAGACTCCGGGTTTGCTCATGCTAGAAAACAGCAAGGGTAAGGGTTTCTTCAAAATGATGGGGTTGAAGAAAAATTCAGATTTGACTTGTTTAAAGGACTCCTATATTCCTTTTGACTACCTATACGAGAGGTACGGTCATAGCAAGTCCTACCACACCTATCCAGATGAATTCACCCTCACATCATTAGGACATATCCACAAGAGAGTTTTTGTCTTCATGTTCTGCTTCTTAGGAATCATAGTGTTTCTCATGAAGAAGGCTAAGATCCATACCAGACTAGCCATGGTCGCCAAGACACTAATGGAGGGGTTTGAAGGGAAACCTTTCAACATAGTGCCCATGATTGTTGCGAAAATCTACCGAGCTTTGGGAAATTTCCAATGAGGGGCCAATCATTTTCAGGATTGCAACTTATTACTCCAACTCTGGCTTATAGAACATCTCCAAAAGGGTCGATACCGTCAAGAGCTTCCGCGAAGGCCGTTGAATGATCATATAGCCTTACACCATCCCAACAGAATGAACTATATGCCTGACATGTTCGCTCGGTCGTGGGATGCTCGAGGATGGGTAGAGTTGTTTGAAAACATGAAAGAAGACAAGGTGCAATGGATGTTCGAATGGTTCCCCACTGGAGAGTTCATCATCCGCTCTAGAGACGCTCTATTCCTTATACTCATTGGTCTGAGGGGAACTTATCCCTATGTCCCTCCCCGAGTCATGAGGCAGGCAGGGAGAAAGCAAGTTGTACCAAAGGTCGAGAATATGAGACATTTCAGGACTCATTTCCAAGACGACTGTGAGCACGTGATTTTTGCCTATATAAATCATTCCCATAAAATTCAATTTTTTTTCCTTTGTGTGCAATTTTGTGAATTTTTGTGGTTTTCAACTATTGTTTGTATTCGTGTGTGTGCATGTCTATTTGATCAATTAATAAGAAAATATAAAAATAGGTTGCATTTATATTTTTGGATTTAATTTTATAATTTTAGTTAAGTAGCAAATTACTTACAAGTTAAAGGAAAAACATAAAAAATAATGCATTTTTGAATTTTTGATGTTCAATTGTGTGATTTGTTACTTAGTTATTTGTGATAATTATTGTTTAGGGATAACTAACATTTTTTTATAAAGTTAATTGGGTTTCATAATTGTAGGTTTTAATTTTTGAAAATAATTTGAGAAAAATAATAAAAGAAGAGGGAAATAATTAGAGCAAAAAGGAATTGGGCCAATTTCACCATTAATCCCCAGCCCAAACCAAATACACCTAAAACCCAACCCAAACCAGCCCAAACCTAGCCCAAACCTAGCCCCATACACGGTCCAGCCTTGCCCTCACCCCAAACGACATCGTTTTGATCACACTCAATCCGGACCGTCGATCTCCTTAGATCGAACGGTCCAGTCCGCCTCCAGCATAAAAAAAACGACACTGTTCTAAGCCTGTTGATCTGAATTGTTCGTTTCATTTGATCAAAAAGTCCAGTAGGATCCCCATGCCCCGACCCGCTCCCATCCAAAGACCGCTCCGATCTTGATGATAATGAAACGATGGCATTTTCGTTAATAAAATTATCCAAACCGTTGATATCATCAGATCGAACGGCCGGGATCTATCCCCCTTCATAGTATATGAGTTCAAACAGCACCCCACCCCCCTCAGAACCCCCACCCCTCTCTCGTCTCTAACAACTCAAAGACAACCCCGTCTCTCGCCACCTTCCCTCGCCGCCCTCTTCCCACCGGAAATCGCCTCACGGCGATTCCGGTGGCCCAAACCACCTCAAAATTACACCGTGTGATCATCATAACCTCCCCATATCCCATACACCCTCAGATTCCTTCGAATCCCAGCCTATCTCCTCGAATGATCAAATCCCTAACAGCCCCTCCACCGTGTCCGTCGACACCACCTACGATGGCCACCAAAATTACACCCTTGAACCACCATCACCTCCTCATCACAAATACCAGCTCCGTTTCCTTCGAACACCCATAGAACGTGTCAAATATCAAACCTTAGCCATGAACGCTAGCAGCCGCCACCATTCCCCCATTACCTTATGGTGGCGGCGCCATCTCATTTCAGCCCCAAATCAACACCAAATGTTCATCCAACTTCCCTCATCCCCAATCACCAACCAGCTTCCTTCGAGACTTGCCCAAATCCCTCGAATATTAGATCAACAGATGAACCCTGAGTTTCCAAAACTTAAAATCGGTGGCCTGTTTTGAGTATTTGAAGTCGGAATAGGTTTTGTTCATGTGTTTTCGCATGAGAACACATGATTAAAACCTATTTCGACCAAAATTTAAGGATGCCGAAGATTTGTTCAAGCCAAGCACTTGCCTTCCATTTTAGGTATTCCCCATTCTTTTTGTATTTTATTTAGCTTTATTTTTTATTGTCTCCTTTTTCCTTTTTCTGCTTCATCTCATTTTTCTCGACCCCTTTGATATTTTTGTTTTCTCGGATTGATTTCCCTTCATGTTAATTTGTTTTAGGTTTGGTAATTAGTTTTGATTCGTTAAATCTAGTCAATTAATTTTTGATATAGTTAGCTTGTTGATCTGTTAGACCATTTCGGATTTTTGCAAATGTTAATTAAGTATATCGTTTGAAGTTGGGTTGTATCTGAGTCAATTGACAAAGAACATCCCGTCCAAATCGCATTGGAGTATTAGTTCAGCTTTAACCCATAACTCATGTGGCGTTTAAGGTTAAATATTAAGGTTTTTGGTTTAATTTGGGAATTTTAATTAAGTGGTATGCAAACACTCGATGTCAGAGCATTCCAGAATTAAAATACAGGTGTGCCCATATCAATGAACTAAAATAGTGGGTTTAATTGATAAAATGGGTATCAGTGGTGGAAAATCAGAATTAGAGCATGGGTTAATAATAAAAAGGTTAAGGGAAGGCATGTGCAAAGGGGGCACATCATGGAAAATCACAGGGCATGGGTTAAAAGGTTTAAAAATACCTGCAAAAGAATACATTCAGGGGTATAAGACAGACATTCAGAGATAGGAAAAAGGGGGGTACAATGAAACATAGAGAGTGAGTCTGAAAAATTAAGAGGGTCTGAAAACTAGGAAAAGAACACTCTGCAAAAGCTGAGAGATTATGAAAGAACACATAGAAATACAGGGAGTATTTGGGAGGATAGATACATTGAGAGCTTAAACAATATAGAAGCTGCATCGACTCTCACTTTTTTATTGGTTTTGCACCTCTGGTTCCAATTTCTATTTAATCCATGTGTCATTTGAGTTTAAAGGTGGTTTGAGTTTGGGCCATTCAACCTTAGTTTATGTCTGCTGGTGTGCTGTGTCTAAAACTGGTTTTCTATCACTTTCTGAGTTCGAAGTCTCTGTTTGCTGTTGCTGCTGCTATACACTACTTCTGAGTACTACTTCTGAGTTTGAAGTCTTTGTTTGCTGTTGCTGATGCTATACACTGCTTCCTCACTTTTCTTCCTTCATTTCCAGCTACACATTCTTTGAGTGTAAAGCCATATATGAAGTTGTGGTTTGCAGGATGAAATGAAATAGCTCCAATGTGTCCTCACTTTTAGTTTAATGCTGTCGCTTCCATATCCCTTGATTTTGTAATTGTTTAATATAGTAACTGTCCATGATGATGGATGTAATTAATAGGTTGATAACATGAAGTTAGATATAACAATTATTAGTGTGCTAAATTTGCTATAGTAGTTTAATTAGACTGTACGAACTGTTTTTCCAGACTTGTATGAGTGTAATATTAGCTGTAAGTCAGTCAGTTCCAGTGTGATTATTATGTTAGTGTGAGGTTCAAAATTATCATGTGTAGTCATACTCATATAAAACTAAACAGGTCCTGTAGTTCAAACATAATATTTGCCTTAGTTTACTTATCATATGCTTATGGGTGGTCATCATATGTTTTGTTGAACGGAATAGCTACAACATATGTTTGTTAAATGGTTCAGGAACGAATTAAGAACTTCAGTGGTCACTTTTATTTTCAGTCCATAGCTAAGCTGTTTTAAGGTGTATGAATTGGAACTAAAGGCCGGTTAAAATTCCATATCGAATGTATTGTTTATCAATGTGCAAAATAGGCTGAAACTTTAAGAGACATTTGCATTTTAAAATCAGCATGCCTTCGATATGAATAAATTGTGTTTTTTGAAATTGTTTACCGACCCAAAGCAAAAACCTAATATCAGACTTGGGTTCGTTCATCAGCCAAAGCATGTTCCCTTTTTGTTTAAATGAGAATTAGGCCTATTGGCATAATCAGAAGCGCAAATAATTTAAATTAGTTCATGTGTGCTAAGTGGTGGTTTGACCTGGGATTAGATCGCTGAGTTCCCATTTATAGCCTTTTTTTTTATTTGGACCTGATCTCGAGGCCCGAACCCTTTAATGCTTTCAATAATAATTAATTTGTAACGCTAATTAATTAAGTTGTTTAGAGACAATCATTAGTAGAAAATAATAGTTCATTTTAGGATATCCTTAAAATAATTTGACGTGGGCGGTGCCAAATAAAATTCCAATTGTGTGGCCCTCCCTTTATTTAATCTTGAATTGATCTTTACAACTCGAGGCGTGCCGTTTAGCAAATTTCATGGCCCTCGAAAAGTCCAAACACGTAGTTGCTTTAGGCGCGTGTTTAATAATATTACTTTCCTAAAATCGGGTGCACATTTATGTGACCCAAATCCAAATCCCAACGAAGTTAAAATATGTCAAAAATCACGGGTGCATTTATGTGACGTGATTCGAGACGTGTTTTAACGACGTTGCAATCTTCTTTAAAACAAATATGAATAAAAGCGGTTAAAAAGTTAAAAATTTGCACATAGGTTCATAATTGTATAAAATCAGATAATTAAGCCATTTATAACAGTTGAGCGACCGTGCCAGAACCACGGAACTCGGGAATGCCTAACACCTTCTCCCGGGTTAACAAAATTCCTTACACGAAATTCTAGTTCGCGGACTGTTAAACAAAGTCATTCTTTTCCACGATTCGGGATTTAAACCGGTGACTCGGGACACCATAAATATCCCAAGTAGCGACTCTGAATTTGTTAAATAAATCCCGTTTTGGTTGTCACTTCAAGTTGGAAATAACTCCCTTGTTATTATACCCTCCCGGGGGTGTAGTGAAAAAGGAGGTGTGACAACTCTGGCGACTCTGCTGGGGATAGAACCCAGAACCACTGGTTTAGGGTTAGAAATTCGAGCTTGGAATAATTTTTGTATTTGACTTATTTATTATAAGATTTTTATTTGATGTTTTGGCTTAAATGTGCTAAATGTTGCTTTTTACCGCTTTGATAATTTTTGAACTGTGTATATAAACTGCCTTCTCACGCACCCCCTCTGAGTCTTCTTGAAATTAAAATTGGGCATTTGCTTGACATATCCCACTTTCTTTGAGATAGCCGAGGTGCTTGGAACCAGGTGAAGGATTTTAGTCACACATGTTTTAGGCGGGGAACACCACCAATTAAGCCGGAAAGCAATGCTACCGGTACACTGACCCTCTTTGTCTCGAGTTGTCCGCTCGAGTAAGCCTGTCTAGATACTTTTTCCAATAAGATTTGAACCTAGAAGAACAAACCTCGTACTGGATATCCCTAGTAGGAATGTTTTGTTTGCATCACGTGCATTTGACCTTGGATATTCAACACAGGGGTTGGATCTGTCTAGGACAGGTGTACCTGAAATGAAAAAGACCATCCTGATGCATTTTACTTGCTATTTGTGCGTTTATTTGCTTCGTACTTGCATGATGACCGGCTTTTGAATATTGGGAAAATTTGAAAATATATATATAGCAGTGTGGAGGGTTAAGAGAGTTAATCACCTGTTTCGAAAGAAAAGAGAAAAAAACCAATGTCCAAATAGTACCAAAACTCTGCCGAATTTTTGACAAAATGGAAAACGAAAAAAAGGGTTTTGTTTTCAAAAATAGTTGGTTTATTTAGCTGAACTATGTAAGTTTGATTCTCACCAGATGTGTGATACGTAGGCAACCCATATCGGGCTCAACTATTTTGAAAATATTAAATTTAGGGGTAAATAAATGTTATTGTTTTTGTCATGAGTGAAGGTAATGTCATTCTTGGGTAAAATAGCCAAACGCCTACAAAGGGCATCAGAATTCTATTTTGCAAGAACAACTACCTTTAGTCATTTCTTAAAACTTTTTTCGATTAGCAAAACACAGCCTTTAAATCTTCTTCAAATGCTGAAAGGCCGTGTTGACGAAACCAGATATTTTTATAAAATGGCAAAAAATAATGATGATTTTCTCTTCATATAAAAAGAAAGAAAAAAAACGGTCATAGTCTGTATATGGTTTAGGAGAGTCTTAACTTTTATTTTTTATTTTTTATTTTATCTAGGATCACTATGAGTTCTCCACAAAGAAGTGGCCAGAAAATGGCAAGGGACGAAACACCTTCTATGTTCATGATCCGAGATAAGATCCCGAGCAGTCTCTGTAACTGGTGGGCTAGTTTTGCTACCTGGGAATGAAATCAAGTTTTTAAACACTTCAAGTTCCTCACAAACATCATGGGAATTGAGCCTAACAAGGATTTGATTAAGGTTTTGGTGGGTTTTTGGGACCCGACAAACAATGTCTTCAGGTTCAAAAATTGTGAAATGACGCCCACATTGGAAGAATTAGGTGGGTTCACGGGATTGGGGAGAGACCTTCATCGGAAAACCCTGCCGCTCCAAGAAAAGTGGGTGTGAACAACATTTTGAAGAAATTATGCCTTCGTCGAATCCCAATGGGTTGCTTAAACGAAGGCTGGGTTTCATTAGAATACCTCTATGACGGGTTTGGGGACGAGAAAGGATTTGAGAAATTCTCAACCACAGAATTCGTCAACCAGCTAAGTTACGACGCTTGGAGGGAGTTGAGAATCTTTGCATTCATGATTTTGTTTCTAGGGACCATGGTCTTTCCAGAGTGTGATGGGTGCATTAGAATTCGATTATCACCGGTAGTCTCGTATTTACAAAGTAGCGAGGAACATACCATTCTTCCAATGATTTTGGGAGACATTTTTCGAGCTTTGGCCCAATGCCAAGAAGGTGGAGATTACTTCGAGGGATGCAACATTTTCCTGCAAATGTGGTTCATAGAGCATCTTTATCATTACCAAATAGTGATAAATTTCAATGAAAACTGGCTGAATTACATTCGTTGTCATCCAAGCAGCGCCGCAGGTTGTAATCTTCCAAATGGAGTAAGGGCCTAGCGGGAATTACTTGGTTCACTGGACGCGGATAAACTCACTTAGAACTATTATTGGTTCCCTTCTGGTAAGGTCATGCACATTTCGACATATCGCACATTCTACATACTCATGGGTTTAAGAGGTTTCCAATCATACGCACCCTTATGCGTCATGCTTCAGCTAGGGAAAGAACAAAAGAGGCCCCCGACCGAGGGAATGCGTCCATTCGTATGGGAATTCACAGAAGAGGAACCCCCAAAGGAATCTTATGCACAAAAGGTTTGGTTTGGTGGTCGATTTTCTGATATAGATGAAATGGTAGCAGACCGCGAATGAGGTGAAGTAAGCCTTGCGTACCTTGAGTGGTTTCACAACTAGGCTATACCCGGGCAAAGACCCGAAAGGTCTGTAAGGCATGTAGTTGATTAGGAAAAAGAGATAGAGTCCAAGGTTAGAAATGCTAAAAGGGAAGTGGCACGAGAGTTCCAATATCGTATTGACACTTTATAGGAAGATAAGGGAATACTGGAAGCGGCCATGGACATACAACAAGCTGATTTTGAGCAGGAAAAGGTTAATTGGGTATAAGAGAAGCAAGCACTCCAAGCCCAGATTCAAAAGATGAAGACAATTGCAAAAAAGTCAGAAAAGAGTCAGGCTGATGAAAAACTCATAAACAATCTGGAAAAGAAAGCTCTCGAATGTCAAGAGGACTTGGAAAAATTGGAAGCTACTCTGACAAGGATCCGGGCCAGAGCAACGGGCACTTCATATGCAGCAGATAAAGAGAGATTACGAGGGGACCATCACCATCCTGAGAGAAAGAATAGTCACTCTTGAAGATAAGGTAGTCAGGCAAGCTAGAGATTTTAGAGAAGATAGGAAACACTGCTATGACCTGATGGCGCGAATGGAGGAAAAAATGCATAAGTTTCAAGATAAACTCTTTCACAACTCTCGAGTGCTGGAAATGCGAGATCCACAGATAGGACGGCTATTGCAAGAAAAGAACATGATTAGAGAAGGGGTCAGAAACATCGCACATTACATTACGGCAAGATGCCGAGTGTGCAAAAACATTACCCGTACCACCTTTTTGTGGCATTAATGAGATTCGCCAAACAAATAATGAACGATCTGGAGAGTCTCCAATGGGATCTTGCACCAAGGCCCACAGCTAGGACGAATGATGCCTCGCGACCCCCAGGGAATTCGAGTCATTGATGTATTCTTGATTTTGTGTTGAGTCTGTACTGTTTTTGTTTGTAAGTATGTCAGTCAGTCCTTTTCAAGTTTGCTTTGTTATCTTTCTAAAGTTTGTACACTTTTTCCATGTGTTGTAGTAAAAGCAGTTGTTTTGTGGAAAATATTTTTGCTACGTACTTTTTACATCAGCCAGAACTACGCACTGTCTGATTCATGCGGGGACATGATACGTAGGCAATCCATATAAGATTCGACCACTACTAAAAGGAAGAAAAAGAAAAGAGAGGGAAAATGAAAATAACCAAAATAAGGGAAAGTTTGAGGGATGTCAAAAAAGGGGCAGAATTGTGAAAAGCCGGAATGACGCATGCAACTGAAGCAAATACATGATAGAAATGGTTAATTGCCTAGGTGCACTGCATCCCAATGTGCGATTGCATATATGTCAAAACTCTAAAAACTAACAAGTTTGTTTCTTTTACAGAGAACCCAAGCAGTTAGTTTACCTAAAGCGTACTGGCACATTACCATTATCAAACTAGATCAAAGGGACCAATACCGGTGAATATGTCTAGCCCCGATAGAGAAGGAAGTGCTGAGGTAGAAGAGGTAGACGTGCAAGCGATGAAAGATGAGATGTATAAGTTGAAACAACAAATGGCTGAGATGTACCAGGCCTGGACGAAGGGTCAGCCACCACCAGCTTATCCTGCTAACCCTACTTTCCTCCCAATACCCACCCAGTCTCCGGAACAGCTTGTTTCGGATTTATCCCCAAATTTTCAACATCATTAGGGAACCACATCCCAAACACCATATATCCCAAAAATAGTTCCATACCCTCCACCAATTACCCCTGTCTTCGTGGCACCTGCACCAGCCCCACTCCACAGGTCTTTCAGTGAGCCTGTGTTCCAAACGCAGGATAATCAATATTACCCTCCCGAACCCACCTTCAAAGCACCTGAACCGTACCTTTACCATCCTCAACCTGGTATCTCCGCAGAACCTGAAAAGCAAATCAAGAACCCGGAGTAGGAGGAAATGTTTCGAAAAGTAAAAATCCTGGAGCGATCTTTCAGGAATATGCAAGGTTTGGGCGGCCAAGTCAGTGTGGCATATAAGGATTTATGTTTGTTCCCAGATGTTCAGCTACCAGCAGGATTCAAGATGCCTAAGTTCTATCTGTATGACGGTCATGGCAATCCGGTGGCACATTTGTGAGGATTGTTACAGCAAAATGAGAGGGGCGGGTGGAAAGGATGAGTTACTGATGGCATACTTTAGCCAAAGTTTGAGCGGGTTTGCATTAGAATGGTATACGCGACAGGACCATGGTAGGTGGTACACCTGGGATGATTTGGCACAAGCATTCGTCGGCCATTCCAGTACAATCTACAAATCATTCCAGATCGTCTGTCATTGATAAAACTGGAGAAAAAACCTGGAGAGAGTTTCAGGGAATACGGTTTCCGTTGGAGGGAACAAGCTGCTAGGGTCGACCCTCCGATGAAAGAGGGAGAGATGGTTGATTACTTTTTGCAAGCATTGGATCCGACTTATTTTGGTCACTTGTTAATGACGATTGGCAAGTCTTTCAATGAGGCTGTGAAAATGGGTGGCATGATCGAGGAAGGAACTAAGTCCAACAAGATCCTGAGTTACTCAGTGATCAAAGCAACCACTCAAGCTATCCAGAGCGGCACCAGGGGTGTGCTCGGGAAGAAGAAGAAAAAAGACATTGCGACAATCGAGTCGAGAGCTTGGCCCCGAAGCTCGTCATCTTACTATAACCATCATCCACCCGCCCTCAAACTTACCCCCACACTTCATATAGCCCACTCCTACACTACTACCCACATCCTGAAACTCCTTTTTTTGTTTACCACGCCCAAGCATACAGCCAACCTCCGGCTCACAACCAATGGCGTACTCCCGCTCCACATAATAGAAACCCTCCCGATCAAAATTTCCGACCTAATCCGGCATTCAGGGGTGACAGGGCACAAAAGAAGAAAACATTCATTCAATTGGAGGAATCATATGACAGTATGTTCCACAGGCTCAGTCAACTGAATATGCTAAGTCCAATACCATCTAAACTGCCAAATCCCCCTCCAAAAAACCTTGATTACTCGGTCACTTGTGAGTATTGTTCAGGTACCCCGGGGCATGATACCGAGAAGTGTTGGCACTTCAAGAGTGCAATACAAGAGCTCATTGACACTAACATAATTAAAGTGCAAGCTCCTGAGGTACGTAACATCAACAGGAATCCAATGCCAGCCCACCCAGAGGCGAACATGATTGAAATTGTGCATAAAGGGGGAGAGCCGAAGAAGCCATCACATGCCATAATGACAAGTCGGTCCAGTGAGACAAAGACAATTGAACAACCAATAGGAGAAGGGTCAGCGCTCGAGTTGATTGAAAAGAGTGTTGGGCCATTTGTGGTAGTGAACAAGGGGTCTCCAAGCCAGATCACAACGAGACAGGAGAGAGTAAAGGTGATTGTGCTGGGAGCAGTCAGCAGAACCGTCATAACTGTGGAAGGGGCCCGTGCCGATCAAGTCATCATCAAGCCGGTAACCCAATTACCGATAATCAGCAGCAAGGCTATTCTGTGGAACTACAGATGGGTGGGAGTGATGTATAAAGGAAATGAGGTAAAGGAAGAGGTCTGCGAGGCCCAAGGGTTAACTTAGTAGGGAAGATGTTTTGCTCCCACCGATTTGAGAAAAGCTAAGGATAATTCAGCTTCAACAAAGAAACCCGTGACCGAAGAGGAAGTGGAAGTGTTTTTAAAAAAGATGAAGATGCATGACTATTCCATTGTAGAACAGTTAAAGAAGACACCAGTGCAAATTTCCTTGCTTTCATTATTAATCCACTCGGACGAACATCGCCGAGCATTAATGAAAATATTGAATGAGGCACATGTCCCTGACAAAACCATAGTGAATAACTTGGAGAAAATAGCCAACAAAATCTTTGAAGTGAACATGGTCACTTTATCTAATGATGAATTGCCCGTAGAGGGCACGGAACACGACAGGGCCCCTTATCTGGCGGTAAAATGTGAGAGCTCTATGGTCACACGGGTATTGGTTGATAACGGTTCAAGTGCAAACATCTGTCCTCTCTCCACTCTGACCAAACTGAAAGTAGATAACGGGAGGATCCACAAGAACAATATCTGTGTACGAGGATTTGATGGCGGGGGCAAAGACTCAGTCGGGGACATAGTGTTGGGATTGACGATAGGACCCGTGGAGTTCACAATGGAATTTCAAGTACTAGATATAACTGTCTCATACAATCTGCTATTGGGTCGATCGTGGATCCACGCTGCTAAAGCAGTACCATCAAGTCTTCAGTAGATGATCAAGTTCGAATGTGACAGGCAAGAGATAGTGGTACATGGGGAAGAAAATTTGTGAGCACACAACGACACCATTGTGCCATTTATATAAATGGAAGATGACAAGGGGCCATGGTTCTATCATGTTTCAGACACAATGACAGTCGAGAAAGTTCAAGAGGGGAAGTGTATCCCTAACCCGAAGGTAACAACTGCATCGGTCATGGTAGCATACAAAATGCTGAAGAATGGGTTCGTACCAGGGAAGGGTCTAGGATCTGCTTTGCAAGGCATCATACAACCAGTGTCACTCCCTGAAAATGCGGGAACTTTTTATCTAGGATTCCAACCCACAGCCGCAAACATAAGAAGAGCCAAGAAGTTGAAACAGAGGGCATAGGTCTTTCCAAAGCCGGTCCCACATCTCTCAAGGTTATTTGTCAAGGCGGGTACTAGAAAACGGCCAGCGATGACGATTCCCAATGATAAGGTTATCCCTGATAAGGAGTTGATAGAAAGATTTGAGCAGTTGTTCAGCGAGGTGAACATGTTAGAACTCGGCGAGGGTCCTAGCCACACAGAAATACAGTTTGTCGGGCGAAAAGCAAAGATTAATAATTGGAAGGCTACTCCTCTCCCTAACCAGAGGGAGCCTTGATAGTCTGCTTTGATTTTTCTTTAAGTTTGTACGGATTATTTCAGGGTTGTAATCTGAATTTCAGCTTGTTTTTAAGTGTGCAAACCTTGTTATCTTCCATTTTTAATAAAATGCAATTTCTTCTTGTTTCTTACTCCTGATAAATTTTATATTTTATTTTCTTCTTTCCTTTTCTGTACAGTTGCTTTTTCGCTGGTTCTAATGATATGACATGCATAAGGAATCCTCAACCAAGTCAAAGAAATCAATCTGAGATAATAGTTCAAGAGGTTGAGTGTGATTACGAGTAAGAATTTGACGAAGATGAGGCTCTTTAGGAGGTTAGTAAAGAATTAAGTCATTTTGAGGAAAAACCTAAGCCCAATTGGAATGATACCGAAGCCATCAATTTAGGGGATGCGGGTAACATCAGAGAGACTAAAATAAGCATCCATCTCGAGCCCAAAACTCGAAAAGAATTAATCAAAACGCTCATGGAATACAAAGATGTGTTTGCATGGTCGTATGACGACATGCCATGTTTAAGCACTGATCTAGTGGTTCACATATTGCCCACTGATCCGACATTCCCTCATGTCAAGCAAAAATTAAGAAAATTCAAAACTGACATGAGCGTGAAGATTAAGGAAGAAATAACCAAGCAGCAGGATGCGAAGGTTATTCGAGTCACTCGATATCCTGAATGGTTGGCCAATGTAGTACCAGTACCGAAGAAGGATGGAAAGATCAGAGTATGTGTTGATTACCGCAATCTGAACAAAGCAAGCCCAAAGGATAACTTCCTATTACCCAATATCCACATCCTGATTGATAATTGTGCGAGGCATGACATTGGATCTTTCGTGGATTGCTATGCTGGGTGTCATTAGATTCTAATGGATGAAGAAGATGCAGAAAAGACGGCATTCATCACGCCATGGGGAACTTATTGCTACAGAGTAATGCCATTTGGTCTGAAGAATGCTGGGGCAACCTACATGCGAGCAATGACCACTGTATTCCATGATATGATTCACAAAGAGATTGAGGTGTACATGGATGATGTAATCATCAAGTCAAAGCAGCAGGACGACCACATCGGAGATTTGAGGAAGTTCTTTCAGAGGCTTCACAGGTACGACATTAAACGTAACCCTGCCAAGTGCGCATTTGGCGTTCCATCAGGAAAACTACTGGGATTTATAGTCAACCGTCGCGACATCGAGTTGGACCCATCAAAGATCAAAGCTATCTAGGAATTGCCACCTCCAAAGAACAAGACTGAAGTGATGAGTCTGTTAGGAAGGTTGAACTACATCAGCATGTTTATTGCTCAACTCATATCAACTTGTGAACCTATTTTTAGGTTATTGAAGAAGGATGCTGCGGTCAAATGGACTGATGAATGTCAAGAGGAATTTGATAAGATAAAGGGGTATTTGTCAAATCCACCTGTGTTGATCCCACCTGAACCAGGAAGACCTTTGATCCTTTATTTGACGGTTTTGGAAAATTTATTTGGCTGTGTACTGGGGCAGCATGACATCACCGGCAGGAAGGAACAAGCCATCTACTATCTTAGCAAGAAGTTCACGGCTTATGAGGTTAAGTACACTCACCTTGAGAAGACATGTTGTGCCCTAACTTGGGTAGCTCAAAAATTGAAACATTATTTGTCGTCTTACACTACTTACCTCATTTCCTGCTTGGATCTGTTGCAGTTTATCTTTCAAAAGCCTATGCCCACAGGGAGATTTGCAAAGTGGTAGATTTTACTCACGAAGTTTGACATTGTCTATGTGACAAGGACTGCAATGAAAGCCCAAGCGTTGGCTGATCACTTGGCTGAGAAACCGGTCGATGAAGAATATGAGCCGCTGAAGACTTATTTTCCTGATGAAGAGACGATGCATATTGATGAGCTGGAACTAACTGAAAAACCAGGTTGGAAACTGTACTTTGATGGGGCTACAAACATGAAAGGAGTTGGAATAGGGGCTGTACTTATTTCCGAAACAGGACATCACTATCCTGTTACGGCTCAACTTCGATTTTATTGTACCAACAACATGGCTGAATATGAGGCATGCACTTTAGGTTTACAGCTAGCTGCATACATGGATGCCCAAGACATTTTGGTCTTAGGAGACTCGGTCCTCCTAGTACATCAAATTCAAGGAGAATGGGAAACACAAGATTTGAAACTCATACCGTATTGACAATGTTTGCATGATCTATGTCAATGGTTTCGATCAATGGAGTTTAGGCACATCCAGAAAAAGTTCATGTTGATCCATTGCATATCCAAGTTCGTGATCAGCATGCTTATTATAATATGGTGGAAGAGGAACTTGATGGCGAACCATGGTTCCGTGATGTCAAGGAGTACCTCAGAATGGGGATATACCTGTTTCAAGCCACAGGAGATCAAAAGAGAGCAATTCGATGGTTGGCAAGTGGATTTTTCCTCAGTGGAGGAGTGTTGTATAAAAGAACACAAGATCTTGGATTGTTAAGATGCATATATGCTAAACAAGCTACGACAGTCATGACGGAAGTACATTCTGGAGATTCCGGGCCGCACATGAGCGGATATATATTGGCGAAGAATATCCTTCGAGCAGGGTATTATTGGCTCACTATGGAGCGAGATTGTATCATCTTTGTGCGCAAATGTCATCAATGCCAGATACACGGGGATTTGATTCACTCTCCGCCATTGAAATTGCACACAATGTTGGCACCGTGGCCCTTTGTTGCTTGGGGCATGGACGTCATTGGGCCCATTGATCCAGCAGCATCCAATGGGCACAGGTTCATTTTGGTGGCCATTTATTATTTTACCAAATGGGTTGAGGCTAGAACTTTCAAGTCTGTAACTAAGAAAGCGGTGGCTGATTTTCTACACTCCAATATCATTTGTCAATTTGGAATCCCAAAAATAATCATCACAGATAATGGTGTTAATCTTAATAGCAATTTGATGAAAGAAGTTTGTCAACAGTTTAAGATTACACATCGCAATTCCACCCCATATCGTCATAAGGCGAATGGAGCAGTTGAGGCAGCCAACAAGAACATAAAGAAAATACTGAGGAAAATGGTAGAAAGTTCCAGGCAATGGCATGAGAAGTTACCATTTGCGTTATTGGGTTATCGCACTACTGTTCGTACGTCAGTAGGTCTTATCTGTTGGTATATGGAACTTAAGCAATGATTCCTGCGGAAGTTGGAATCCCGTCTCTTCGGATTGTCGCCGAGGCTGTGATTGATAATGATGAGTGGGTCAAAAACCGTTTGGAGCAGTTGACTTTAACTGATGAAAAATGATTTGCAGAAGTATGCCATGGCCAATTGTATCAAACGAGGATGGCAAGAGCGTATAACAAGAAGGTGCGTCCCAGGAGGTTTGAAGTGGGGCAGCAAGTGTTGAAACAGATCTTTCCACATCAGGCTGAAGTAAAGGGCAAGTTCGCCCCGAACTGGCAAGGACCGTTCATTGTGAATAGAGTATTGTCCAATGGAGCTTTATGTTTAATAGATATTCAAGGAAAATGCATAGATATGGCTATCAATTCTGATGCGGTCAAGAGATATTATGTATGATTTCTTTAGTATAATCACTGATTGTTTGTTCTTGGCATTATCTCGAATGTTGAAATTACGAAGGCAATTTGTTCTGCTATCTAAACACTTTACCCTTTGTTCACCCTTTTGAGCCATATTTATTTTATTTCGTACCCCTTTTTAGAATCAATAACCAAGACGAAAGGAAAAGAGAAGAAAGAAAAGAAAGAGAAAAATAAAGAAAAGAAAAACAGAAAATGAAAAATTATAATAAATAAAAAGAAAAATGTAACAACAAGGAATTTAGGTGAACTACGTTTGACCTGATTCCTCTTAAGGATACGTAGGCAGCTTCACGGCTCGGTCATAAGGAAGTAAAACTCAAAAGGTCCCCAAGCAAGAAACTGGGGCAGAAGTTATGTTTGAAATGAGAAAGTTGGTTCCAAAAGTTGTAATTCTAACCCGTTGGATTTGGTTTGAACTTTTAGATACCCTTTTCTTTTCAAACCTATCCAAAAACCCATATAAACATCCAAAGAAAGACCTCACGATCTGTCTTCGAGGGGTGCCAAGTCAAACAAGTATAGATAATGCATATCAGGGGCAATACTCCGGTTTTAAACAAGAAGAATGAAAAATGAGAGAGTCTTATTTAGTGAAAACCCGCAAGGGCACTGTAAGGCAACGTAAGCTGAGAGAAGTCAAAAAATGAGAGAGTCATGCTAGTAAAAACCCTCAAGGGCACTGTAAGGCGATGTAACTTGAGAGAATTCCAAAAAAATGAGAGAGTCTTATTGTTGAAAACCTTCACTGGCACCATAAAGAGACAAGGAACCGAGAAATGAACGAACAAGTTAAGGTTGACGGCAGAAATCCATCGAGGCATCAAGCAGAACAAAGATAGAATTTAGTAGAGAATTGAATTGTGAGAGTTTTGAGGTGGGAGCAAGACAACCGGAAATTGATTGGATTGGATAGATTGGGCTGGTTAATATAAAATGCACAACATGATCATTGGGATCGGTTATCCCATTCAGATAAGTCCTTTTTCTTTTCTCAAACGGTCTTCTAAAGGAAGATTTTCTTTTTTATTCTTATATTATGAAATCATCACATTTCTTTCTTTTGGCTAAGGCTTTTACAATAATAAATTGATTCTAACAAATAAGAAAGAATTTCAAAGCATACTACCAGTTTCCAACATGGTGCGAAGTGAAGTATGGCTAGGACAGGCCGACGATGATATGATGAGACGTGAAAGGCATCATTGGAAATCCAAATGATGAAATGGTCTAAGATTCCGTGAAAGAA
Source organism: Nicotiana glauca (assembly GCA_026770625.1). NCBI lineage: Eukaryota > Viridiplantae > Streptophyta > Magnoliopsida > Solanales > Solanaceae > Nicotiana > Nicotiana glauca. The sequence goes on from MU728650.1 coordinate 72,827, forward strand.
ATGGGATCATAAAGATTAGAAGTGGAAAGCAACAATGGGGAAGTATGGGGTAAGGGTTAGTCAGAGGGTAAAAAATTCTCGATCGAGTTCAAGGCAGTCGGACAAAACCAAGTATGGAAAGGAGAGAAGGGAAAAACCATCCCCAACAGGAATATCACATCTAATCATCACACCTTAAACTGACCAATTTTTCTTTGTATTTGAAATAGGGACAGGAAGTGTTGATGATAGCGGAGAACATTTTTCGCAAAAAGAGAGCAAGTACCAAACAACCACCAAACTGGGGCAGAAAACTTTCTTTATTTTGTTGAAGTTAGTTAAAGTCAGGAGCCCGCCTGGAGAACAGAGGCGTACCTTTTAAAGTTGTGAAGTGAGGAGCCCGCTTGGAGAACAGAGGTGTAATTGTTAAAGTTGTGAATTCAGGAGCCCGCCTGGAGAATAGAGGCGTACCTTTTAATGTTGTGAAGTTAGGAGCCCGCCTGGAGAACAGAGGTGTAATTGTTAAAGTTGTGAAGTCAGGAGCCCGCCTGGAGAACAGAGGTGTAATTGTTAAAGTTGTGAAGTCAGGAGCCCACCTGGAGAACAGAGGTGCAATTGTTAAAGTTGTGAAGTCAGGAGCACGCCTGGAGAACAGAGGTGTAATTTTTAAAGTTATGAAGTCAGGAGCCCTCATGGAGAACAGAGGTGTAATTGTTAAAGTTGTGAATTCAGGAGCCCGCCTGGAGAATAGAGGTGTAATTGTTAAAGTTGTGAAGTCAGGAGCCCGCCTGGAGAATATAGGTGTAACTTTTAAAGTTGTGAATTCAGGAGTCCGCCTGGAGAACAGAGGTGTAATTGTTAAAGTTGTGAAGTCAGGAGCCCTCCTGGAGAACAAAGGTGCAATTGTTAAAGTTGTGAAGTCAGGAGCCCGCCTGGAGAACAGAGGTGTACCTTTTAAAGTTTTGAAGTCAGGAGCCCGCCTGGAGAACAAAGACGTACATTTTAAGGTTTCGAAATCAGGATCCCACCTGGAGAATAGAGGTGTACCTTTTAAAGTTTTGAAGTCAGGAACCCACTCATATAATAGAGGATCATTTCAAGATGTTGAAGTCGGGAGCCCGCCTGGAGAGCGGAGGAATATAATTCAAGTCAATAGATCATTGCAAGGCAGCAACAAAGGAATTGCTATAAGTGAATACAAGACAACAAGAAACACAAGACCAAGTTTGAAGGTCCAGACAGGATTTTGTAATTCATAGACCATAGTCTAGTCTAGCATCTTTATTTTTCGTGTAGCATGGTGTAATAAGGGGTCATCGAGTAGCAGCAGTAGCAGCAACTGTAAGCACAACTTCATGGTAGTCCCAGCTATCAAAACTTCCCGAAATACATTGACCTAATTCCTTTTTAGACAAGGATATGTAGGAGACCTTTGAAACAGAGGTTCGGACAAATCTTTCAAAAACGCTTCACACGGAATATTCAAACGGGCAAAAATCGCTCGTATCCGCTCACTTTATCTTTGCAAGAAAACTCTTCGTATTTCCTGGCAAAGAGGGACATCTGTGAGCACGTGATTTTTGCCTATATAAATCATTCCCATGAAATTCAAAAAAAAAAAAAATTCCCTTGTGTTTAATTTTGTGAATTCTCGTGGTTTTCAGCTATTGTTTGTATTCGTGTGTGTGCATGTCTATTTTATCAATTAATAAGAAAATACAAAAATAGGTTGCATTTACATTTTACGATTTAATTTTATAATTTTAGTTAAGTAGCAATTACTTACAAGTTAAAGGAAAAACATAAAAAATAATGCATTTTTGCATTTTTGATGTTCAATTGTATGATTTTGGTACTTAGTTATTTGTGATAATTATTGTTTAGGGATAATTAGCGTTTTTTGAAAAGTTAATTGGCTTTCATAATTGTAGGTTTTAGTTTTTGAAAATAATTTGAGAAAAATAATAAAAGAAGAGGGAAATAATTAGAGCAAAAAGGAATTGGGCCAATTTCACCATTAATCCCTAGCTCAAACCAAATACACCCAAAACCCAACCCAAACCAGCCCAAACCTATCCCCATACACGGTCCAGCCTTGTCCTCACCCCAAACGATGTCGTTTTGGTCACACTCAATCCGGACCGTCGATCTCCTTAGATCGAACGGTCTAGTCCGCCTCCAACATCAAAGAAATGATGATGTTCTAAGCTTGTTGATCTAAACCGTTCATTTCATTTCATCGAACGGTCCAGTAGGATCCCCATGCCCCAACCCGTTCCTATCCAAAGACCGCTCTGATCCTGATAATAACGAAACGATGGCGTTTTCGTTAATAAAATGATCCAAACCGTTGATATCATCAGATTGAATGGTCTGGATCTATTCCCCTTCAAAGTATATAATTTCAAACCGCACCCCACCCCTTTCTCATCTCTAACAACTCAGAGACAACCCCGTCTCTCGCCACCTTCCCTCGCTGCCCTCCGCCCACCGGAAATCGCCTCACGGCGGTTCCAGTGGCCCAAACCACCTCAAAATTACACCGTGTGATCACTATAACCTCCCCATATCTGATCCACCCTCAGTTTCCTTCGAATCCAAGCCTATCTCCTCGAATGATCAAAACCCTAACAACCCTCCACCGTGTCTGTCGACACCACCTGCGATGGCCACCAAAATTACACCCTTGAACCACCATGACCTCCTCATCACAAATACCAGCTCTGTTTCCTTCGAACACCCCTAGAACGTATCTAATATCAAACCTTAGCCATAAACCCTAGCAGCCGCCACCATTCCCCTATTACATTCTGGTGGCGGCGCCATCTCATTTCAGCCCTAAATCAACACCAAATGTTCATCCAACTTCCCTCATCCCCAGTCACCAACCAATTTCCTTCGAAACTTTCCCAAATCCCTCGAATATTAGATCAACATATGAACCCTGAGTTTCCAAAACTTAAAAATCGGTGGCCTGTTTTGATGATTTGAAGTTGGAATAGGTTTTGTTCGTGTGTTTTTTCTTGAGAACACATGATTAAAACCTATTTCGACCAAAATCGAAGGATGCCGAAGATTTGTTAAAGCCAAGCACTTGCCTTCCATTTTAGGTATTCCCCATTCTTTTTGGATTTTATTTAGCTTTTATTTTTCTTTTTTCTGCTTCATCTCATTTTTCTCGACCCCTTTGATATTTTTGTTTTCTCGGATTGATTTTCCTTCATGTTGATTTGTTTTGGTTTGGTAATTAGTTTTGATTCATTAAATCTATTCAATTAATTGTTGAGACAATTAGCTTGTTGATCTGTTAGACCATTTCGGATTTTTGCAAATGTTAATTAAGTATATCGTTTGAAGTTGGGCTGTATCTGAGTCAATTGACAAAAAACAGTCCGTCCAAATTGCATTGGAGCATTGGTTCAGCTTCGACCCATAACTCATGTGGGGTTTAAGGTTAAATAATAAGGTTTTAGGTTTAATTTGGGAATTGTAATTAAGTAGTATGCCAACACTCGATGTGAGAACATTCCTGAATTAAAATACAGGTGTGCCCATATCAATGAACTAAAATAATAGGTTTAATTGATAAAATGAGTATCAGTAGTGGAAAATTAGAATTAGAGTATGGGTAAATAATAAAAAGGTTAAGGGAAGGCATGTGCAAAGGGGGCACAACCTGGAAAAGCACAGGGCATGGGTTAAAAGGTTTAAAAATACCTGAAAAAGAATAAATTCAGGGGTATAAGACAAACATTCAGAGATAGGAAAAAGGGGGGTACACTGAAACATAGAGAGTGAGTCTGAAAAATTAAGAGGGTCTGAAAACTAGGAGAAGAACACTCTGCAAAAGCTGAGAGCTTAAGAAAGAACACATAGAAATACAGAGAGTATTTGGGAGGATAGATACATTAAGAGCTTAAACAATATAGAAGCTGCATCGACTCTCACTGTTTCATTGGTTTTGCATCTTTGGTTCCAATTTCTGTTTAATCCCTGGGTCATTTGGGTTTAAAGGTGGTTTGAGTTTGGGCCATTCAACCTTGGTTTATGTCTGCTGGTGTGTTGTGGGTCTGAAACTGGTTTTCTATCACTTTTTAAGTTCGAAGTCTCTGTTTGCTGTTGCTTCTGCTATACACTGCTTCATCACTTTTCCTTTCCTTCATTTCCAGGTACACATTCTTTGAGTGTAAAGCCATGTATGGAGTTATGGTTTGCAGGATGAAATGAAATAGCTCCAACGTGTCCTGAAGTTTAGTTTAATGTTGTCGCTCACATATCCCCTAATTTTGTAATCGTTTAATATAGTAATTGTCCATGATGATTGCTGTAATTAATAGGTTGATAACATGAAGTTAGATGTAGCAGTTATTAGTGTACTGAATTTGCTATAATAGTTTAATTAGACTGTATGAATTGTTTTTCCAGACTTGTATGAGTGTAATATTAGCTGTAAGTCAGTCAGTTCCAGTGTGATTATTATGTTAGTTTGAGGTTCAAAATTATCATGTGTAGTCATACTCATATAAAACTAAACAGGTCCTGTAGTTCAAACATAATATTTGCCTTAGTTTACTTATCATATGCTTATGGGTGGTCATCATATGTTTTGTTGAATGGAATAACTATATCATATGTTTGTTAAATGGTTCAGGAACGAATTAAGAACTTCAGTAGTCACTTTTACTTTTAGTCCATAGCTAAGCTGTTTTAAGATGTATGAATAGGAACTAAAGGGTAGTTAAAATTCCAGGTCGAATGTATTGTTTATCAATGTGCAAAATAGGCTGAAACTTTAAGAGACATTTGCATTTTAAAATCAACATGCCTTTGATATGAATAAATTGTGCATTTTGAAATTGTTTACCGACCCAAAGCAAAAACCTAATATCAGACTTGGGTTCGTTCATGTGCCAAAGCATGTGCCCTTTTTGTTTAAACGAGAATTAGGCCTATTGGCATAATCAGAAGCGCAAATAATTTAAATTAGTTCATGTGTGCTAAGTGATGGTTTGACCTGGGATTAGATCGCTGAGTCCCCATTTACAACTTGCTTTTTTTATTTGGACCTGATCTCGATGCCCGAACCCTTTAATCCTGTCAATAATAATTAATTTGTAGCGCTAATTAATTAAGTTGTTTAGAGACAATCATTAGTAGAAAATAATAGTTCATTTTAGGATATCCTTAAAATAATTTGAGGTGGGCCATGCCAAATAAAATTTCAATTGCGTGGCTCTCCCTTTATTTAATCTTGAATTGATCCTTAGAACTCGAGGCGTGCCGTTTAACAAATTCCATGGCCCTCGCAAAGTCCAAACGCGTAGTTGCTTTAGGCGCGTGTTTAATAATATTACTTTCCTAAATTCGGGTGCACATTTATGTCACCCAAATCCAAATCCCAACGAAATTAAAATATGTCAAAAATCGCGGGTGCATTTATGTGACGTGGTTCGAGACATGTTTTAACGACGTTGCAATCTTCTTTAAAAGAAATATGAATAAAAGCGGTTAAAAAGTTAAAAATTTGCACATAGGTTAATAATTGTATAAAATCAGATAATTAAGCCATTTATAACAGTTGAGCGACCGTGCTAGAACCATAGAATTCGGGTATGCCTAACACCTTCTCCCGGGTTAAGGGAATTCCTTACCCAGATTTTTGGTTCGCGGACTGTTAAACAAAGTCATTCTTTTCCTTGATTTGGGATTTAAACCGGTGACTCAGGATACCATATATATCCCAAGTGGCGACTCTAAATCTATTAAATAAATCCTGTTTCTATTGTCACTTCAAGTTGGAAATAACTCCCTTGTTATTATACCCTCCCGGGGGTGTAGTGAAAAAGGAGGTGTGAACTACGATAGCCCATACAAGTGTCAAGCTCAACAAATGTGGAACAACTAGATTATCTTGGAGAAGGATTCCATAGAATCGGATAGATATCATGCCGGCTACACCTCATACTATCCAGGTTGGCAAAAATAAGATCATGTTGGGTTAGGACAGTCCGGGTCTGTTCGAGGTCACAGGGTCATCGACGAAAGGGATGAGATATAGGTAAAAAAACAATCAGTTGCGCAAAAGGCTCAGGGAGTGTGAAAGTGAGCATCAGGAGATTCAAGAGGCTAATCTAAAGTTGATCGAGGAATGGAATGATATGGATGTCAGAGCCAACAAGCGCTTAGGGAATTTGGAGCAGGGGTTAGTAGAGCTGGAAGGGAAGTTCATCCGGAGGATCGAGAGTTTCCAAAAGGCCGAGGGTAATGAAGGAGGACATTTGGCTAGGGCTTATCTGCTGCTGGGATTGCATGAGCTGGTGATGCTGTTCGATGGAGCCAAAGATGCCGAGTCTGGGGAAGGTCCTTCTGGGACCAAGTAGTTAAGAGTTTCTTTTCTTTTCTGCTTTGAAATGTGATAAGGCCAATGGCCAGTAGTGATATTTTACTTTATGCAATTTTAGTGTCGTTTTGGGATTCGTCTTATTTTTATCAATAAATGAGGCATTTAGCATTATAAGTTCTCCAAATCAACTTGTCGCTAGGCCTACCTCGGGCACAATGAGGCACCCAATTTAGGATACGATTTATATTCTTGTACTATATGTTTAATATTCCAATATTTATTCACAGAATTCGCACTAACTTGTTACCTTTTTGTTGTTTTAACTTTATTTTTTATTCCCCTCCCCAAAAGGTTAGTTCGTGCATTCTTGCATCACCATCCTACTCCACATGATTTAAGGGCCCTCCACCTCCTCCTCCTCCAAGTCCTATCAAAAGCAAGAACAAAGCAAAGATGCAGAACAAGAACAACATCAGAAAGGACGACTCAGCTGAAAGGGTAGAGGTTCCTCAGGGTGTTCAGGTATCCAGAGAAAGTGCCGCTCAACTCGAACAAAAGTTACTGAAATTTCTAGAATAACTGGACCAAGTTTGGAACTTGGAAAGTCTATCATTCTCCCTTACGACCCCAGACATCAACCTTCCCAATGCTCAACACCCCATGCCTCCACAGAACATCCCAAAGCCACAAAAACAACCCACTACTCATTGCAACACACATCTCAACAACACTCCACTCCTCATCCCTGAACCATCAAATAATCATCCCCACCACACTCCCATATATGTGGAAACCATGCCACAATACACTCAACCCATTACAAACACACCAGAGTCTGATGAAAAAGACTCTCTCATCAAGAACCTGGCAGCCAAGCTCAAGAAATTGACTAGCCGAGTCTAGGGCGTTGAAGGAAGCAAAGGCATTGAAGGGCTGAATTATGAGGATCTTTGCATTCAGCCAGATGTTGAACTCCCGGAGGGGTACAAACCTCCCAAGTTTGAAATGTTTGACGGTTCGGGGGATCCTAAATTCTATCTGAGGACATATTGTGATAAACTGGTAGGCGTAGGAAGAGATGAAAAGATCCGTATGAAACTCTTCATGAGAAGTTTGAAAGGTGATGTGCTATCTTGGTACATTATCCAAGATCCCAAGAAGTGTACGAGCTGGGTTGGAATGGCATCCAATTTCATGGATAGATTCAGGTTCAATACAGAGAATGCACCAGATATCTTCAACATCCAGAATTTGAAAAAGAAACCCACTGAGACATTCCGCGAGTATGCTACTCGATGGAGATCCGAGGCTCCTACGGTCAGGCCGACCTTAGAGGAAGAACAAATGAACCGCCTTTTCATTCGAGCTCAAGATCCACAGTACTATGAGAGGTTAATATTGATAGAGGGCCAGAAGTTCTCTGATATTATCAAGCTAGGAGAAAGGATTGAGGAGGGCATTAAGAGCGGAATGGTCACTAATTTTGAGATACTGCATGCTACCAACAAAGCCCTATAATCTGGTGGCACATCCAAGAAAAAGGACGTGAGTGCCGTGATGGTCGCACAAAGAACCAAGTCACCAATAAAATACCAAGCTTACCTGGTACCTCCTCTCACATATCAACCTATTCCTAATTACCAAGCACCTCCGCCCTCTTACTAAATTCCATCGCCCGCTTACCAACCATCTCCATCCCCCGCATACCAACCTACTTCACCAAAATATTCCCAACCTGCACCCATTTACCAAGCCTATAGTACTCACTACCAATCACCTACCGCCCGCCAAAACTTCCCCAGGCCACGCCCTAACATCGACCATAGATCTCACAACCAATACACCGCCATCGCTGAACCAATCGACCAATTATATGAAAGACTCAAAGTCGTCGGTTACGTCACCCCAATACCTGCCATATGTCCAGATAATCCTTCCCAGTGGTTCAATCCAAATAAAACTTGTGCGTACCATTCTGGCATGAAAGGACATACCATTGATGAGTGCCGATCTCTGAAAGAAAAAATCCAAGCTCTAATTGACAAAAAAATCATCGTGGCCAAGGAACCTGCTCTTAATGTTCGCAAAAATCATTTGCCTGATCATAAGGGTGGCGGTGTGCATATAATCGAAGTAGAAGATGATTGGGACCCCAAAGGGTCAATTGGATTAATTGCCGAAGGTGACGAGCCCAAGAAACCAACCGTCACATTGAATCCAATTGTAGTCCAGATCCAGCCCTCTGGATGCTGAAGTAAACATGTCTATGCCTCTCGAGTTTGAAACACCGTCATCTAAAAGGACCGCAGAGCCGATTGAGGTGGATTTTGGGTCTCCTAAAGTACCATTTGAAGTTGATGTATTGCCACCTAAAATGAGAGTTCCCATTCCTGTGGCAATGTCAGCCATAACGCCATTCCATACACAGGCCATACCTTTGGATTATACCTCCGTGGCAAGAAAGAAGGGAAAAACTAAGTCTGGAGAGGCAATCACAGCATAGAGTATGACCAGGACCGGAAAAATTTATACTCCAGAGCACTTAGTTGAGTCAAGTAAGCAGGCCTCCGGATGGCCTATTGAAAGTGGGCCCGATGATCTCTGGCAGAAGATACAGGTAAAAGAATATTCAGTTGTTGACCAATTGAACAAAACATCATCACAGATCTCCATTCTGGCTCTATTACAGAGCTCCGAGGCACACAAGAACGCCCTGATGAAGATACTAAGTGAGGCGTACGTATCCAGCAATATAACTGGAGGAGAGATGGCAAGCATGGTCAGGCAGGTATTGGAGAGTCATAAAATCACTTTCCACGAGGATGAGTTGCCCCCTGAAGGTTTAGGCCACAACAAAGCGTTGCACATCACTGTGCAATGCGAGGACTATTTCATCACCAGGACTTTGATCGATGGGGGGTACAGCCTCAACATTTGTCTACTGATGACCCTCAGAACATTAGGGAAGAGTCTGCATAAAATCAAGGATGTGGCTATCAATGTCAAAGCCTTTGATGGTTCCCAAAGGTCCACTATTAGGGAGATCAGTCTATGTTTACAAATGGGACCAACTTGGTTCGATGTTGATTTTCAAGTGATGCACATCCCAGCATCCTACAACTTGCTACTGGGACGACCCTAGATCCACACCGCTGGAGCCGTAGCCTTAACCCTGCACCAGGCAGTGAAGTTTGAGTGGAATCACCAAGACGTGATCATTCATGGTGACGGGAGTAACCCTATATACAGTCGTCAAATCATCCCAGCGATTGGGGAAAGAAGGAAGCTAGGAGAAGAAACTTACCACCATATTGAGCGAGTCAACGCCGTGAACAAAGATAAATTGTGGGATAACAAGATAGAAAGTATCCTGAATTGGAGCGGATATGAACCTGGCAAAGGGCTCGGCAAGAACCTTTAGGGAATCACCAAGTCTATCAAACTGAAGAAGCATGGCACCACTTTCGGGTTAGGGTATGGATTTACTTGGCAAGAAATTAGGAACAGGTCGCCACCATAGCGCGACCCTTACTATCCGATGGAGCACCCGATACCCCGCCTGGAATAGACTTTCCAGCCGGTCGACATCATATAAGGGTCAGAAGAAGATGAAACATTAGCAACAATGAAGAACCTATTCTTGGAAGATGACAATATGGATTGTGACGTCATTCTCAAGAAGGAAGGGGAGGAAGGCCCTTCCATACAGGTGGTGAGCCGAGGAGAGCGCCTCAACAACTGGTCCATCAGAGCCACCAAGGCCCGGAAAGCTTCGGGGTAGCAAGGCTAAACAAAGAGTTATGCATTATCTTTTATTTTTCACTAGTTGATTTCCCTTCAGTATTATCTTTATTTTTTTTAAAAGAGCTCCAATGTTCAAAACAATTCTTGGCATTTTATCAAAGCATTTCAGTTTCTTATATAAATCTCGCTCTTATTATTTCTTTTCTCTGCCATTTACTTTACTTTACACAGCATTAATATTATTTGTCTTGATGAACCGATGAATGTGACATGCGACGAGATAACGCAACAAACGAATATAGACTCAGAAGAGGTTGTTAAAAAGATTGAGGATTTTGGGAATACATCTAAGTCTAATCTGGACGAAACTGAGGTCATCAACTTGGGGGCTACAGAAAATGTCAAGGAGACGCGCATCAGTGTTCACCTGTCACCATCAGAAAAAGAAGAGTAAACAGTGTTCTATTTGAACTATGCCTGACCTGATTCCCGTTTAAGAGGGGATACATAGACAACCTTATAGGTTCGGTCACAATTCAATAAAATTTCAATTTTTCCCGATATTGGAAACTGGGGCAGAAATTTGAGGAGGACCCTCAAAATTCTAAAGTTGACTTTCACCATTCACCGTGCGTAGTCGTCAGGGGCACCAGCCCAGTAAACTAGGCCAGAATTTTGAGGAGGAGCATAAAAATTTCGGAGCGAAAGAGGTTGTAATTTCTTCAGCCGCGTCGTAATCTTCGGTTCATCTGAAATCGCTTTTACTATATATTTACATCATATTCTTTTTAAAATTATACTACAAAACTATGCATGAATACTATTAGAATAGCTTTGTCAGCAACGCTACCCCAATGAAACAAAGAGCCGAGTAGGATGAGCGTAGTCCGCGAGAAGACGAACTAGCCTTCCTCCTTGACAAAACTCACAATATTTCTTTGAATGCAGGTACCCCAAGACATAGAATCATCGGATAGGATTACAAACTCACACTTTTCAGGAATACAGTTCTCAGGATCATCACTCATTTTTGGGCACTATTCGCACGCAACATCCCCAGCAACCACAAGGACGATTAACTGTCAACTATCACCTCTCTGCTAAGAGATTTTGCTACTCTTCACCTTTATTTCGTGCATTACATAAGGTTACCATTTTGCCTTCCGAGACTAAGCACTGTCTCCATCTTGCATTTTCTTGCATTAGATAAGGTTACCATTCTGCCTTCCGAGACTAAGCATTGTCTCCATCTTGCATTTTCTTGCATTGCATAAGGTTACCATTCTGCCTTCCGAGACTAAGCACTGTCTCCATCTTGCATTTCCTTACATTGAATAAGGCTACATTTCTGCCTTCCGAGACTAAGCACTATCTCCATCCTACATTTTCTGGCATTGCATAAGGCTACCTTTCTTCCTTCCGAGGTTAAGCTCTACCTCCATCCTGCATTTTCATGCATTGCACAAGGCTACCATTCTGCCTTCCGAGCTTAAGCTCTACCTCCATCTGCATGGCTGAAAGATTGCCAACCTTATTTAAATCCTGCATGGCTGAAATATTGCAACTATATCGCCCTTGCATGGCTGAAATGCCGCCACCTTTTACTTACATCTCGCAATCGACTGAAAGATCGCCACTTTATTTAAATTCTGCATCGGCTGAAATATCGCCAAGCCTTAGTTCAATTTTGCATCGGCTGAAATATCGCCATTTATACTTATCCTTCTTTGTCGGCTGAAATATTGCTAACTTTATTTAATTCTCGATATCGGCTGAAAGATCACCAGTTATGTTTAAATCCCCATCATCACTTATACTTATGCTTTCTGTCGGCTGAAATATCGCCATTTTACATCTTTCTACGTCAGCTGAAACATCGCCAGCTTTATTTAGATTTTTGCCGGCTAAAATATCGCCATTTATATTTATGCATTTATCATCGGCTGAAATACCGCCAAATCCTGCATTTCATAGGCTGAAATTTTGCCAAATTGTCCAAAGGCGCCATTGTTCGGAGACACCATTTTTCATAGAACGAGAACGCCACGCCATGGCCTGAGGACCCCATTTTATATTCTGCACAGCATTATTCAAAGGCATCATGGTTCAGAGGCACCATTATCATAACCCGAGAGCATTATTTCATAGCCTGCGAATCCTTTATTATGCGCTTCATGGCCCAGGACATCATGGTCTGAGGACATCATCTTAACTGTCCAAAGACAACATTCATGGTCCAAGGGAAACTTGCATCACATTTAAATTCTGCACGATATGCTTGTATTACTCAATTGTAGGTACATCAGTTGTCAATGGCCATTGCAGCAAGAGCGATCTCGCTCCGGTTCTCGCAACCCATCAATCCCTGACCACCCTTCCCAACCTAATATTGCGTTCGTCTCTTCGAAAGCCGCCATCGGCATATTCTGTCGATGCATCCTGAACTACATATGACCTTATTCTTGTAAAATCAGGGATATGTAGGTAGCTCAAAAACCAGAGCTCGGTCAAAACCTTTATTTGTCATTTCTCTCGGTCAAAATTGGTTATCATATCTTTACCCGACAACTCTTTCATCATTCACAGGTAAAGAGGGGCAGCTGTTGATACCCATTTTTTCCCTATGTATTTTATATACTCGAAATATTCTCAGAATAGCATGTACATACATGTATAAGTATTCCCAAGAGTTTTGGTATTTTTCCCTTATTTTTAAAGATTTTAAAATCAATTTGTTGTTTATTTTAATACTACAAAATTCAATAATTATTTCCAGACTATCATTTTTGGTGAATAATTTCCTTTTATTCTTATAATTACACCAAGATATAACTAAGGTGATTTTTGCATATTTTTATGAGATTTATTTGGTATTTTTAAAGCTAAATTACTATAATTGCAATTATTGCCCATTTTCAATTAATGGTGTTTTACCAATTATAAAATTACGCCAGTATTTTTACACTAACATTTATATATTATTAATCGATTCAGTGCTTTTAATTTGATTTAAAGTTATTTTAACTATTTTTATAAAATAAAAGGCGAAAACTGGCTATTTAACATTTAACCTCATCTCTTTGCAATTTCAGCCTATTTACATTTCAATTTTAGCCTTCGAATTGACCCAATCCTAACCCCATTTGGACAGGCCCAATTCTATTTTTACCCAACCCTTTAACCCATTTACTAACCCGCCTGGATTATCTTTCAAATTAGGCCGTTGATCATTTTGATCAACGGCCAGGATTACCCCTTTCCATTTTTATTCACCAACTACACCCTAAGTCCCCTCATTTCGTCTAGTCCGTCGCCCTTTAATACTCTCCACTCCCAAATTCTCTCGAAGGTTTTTCAGAACCCTAACCGTCTCTGACCCTTTTTGCCACCGTACTTCCATCGGAATCCATGGCTTCTCAGGACATGGGTGGCCTGTACTCACCCCCTTCCACCATTAGACCATGGTTGTTCGAAGCTTCGAGGTCTGGCCTCGATGGTTCTCCTCCAGACTTTCTTAGATCTATGGTTCTATGGCCTCTCCGGCCATGCTCCGTCATATTCAAGCACGAGAAGCCTGATTCCTGACATCTTCGACCCAGGATCTAACTTTTCCAAGCCTTTCTCATTTTCTAGGGTTTCTCTGAAACCCTAAGCTATTCGAGGTTTTTCTCTATTTATTTTCTTAGATCTATGGTATGTTTGTGTTCTACTGGACCTCTAAACTGTCTTTCCCAAATTTTCTTTTCAAAATCATTTATTTTCGATTTAGGGTTTCTGAAAGGTTTTCAAAAAATAAATATCTTTTTGATTCTTGTTGTTCTTTCCTTTATGTTTGTTTGTCTATACTATGCTCATATATTTTCTTTTACTGCGCGTGTGTTATTCTTCTGTTTCTTCTTTTTCTACTATACATGTTACCCCTGTGTTCCTTTACTATATTTTCCACTAAGCTCTTAGTTCTTTATTTGCCTTTACTGGACCTTTGTTTGAATTCTAAACATGTTTCATCTACTGTTTCTTTAATTTTATACTGCCTCTTTATCTTCTAAACTTGTTTAAGTTTCAAGCTTCTCTTAAAACATGTTCTTTATGTCAGCTTTTCACTATGTTTGTTTCAAACCTGCTATCATGTCTGAATCTGCTTCAATGGTTTGCTTTCCCATCTCTGTATCTGATTCGAGTGGAAAACCCTAGAATTCGGGGGTTTCTTTGGTAAGTTCGCTTTTGTGTTTGGACTGGGTTCTAATTTGAAACCCTAAACTCTCAGACTCATTCTGAGTTTATAATTGGACTGGAAACTCTTTGTTTATAACCCTGAACTTTTATATGATAGTCTTTTCTAATCAGCATGACAACTTCTTCTCGTTTGATATTTGTGTGCTTTATATATGAGAAATTCTTGTTTCAAAAAGGGTCTTCCAAATTATTGATTGATTTCGAATTCTTTTAGTAATGTTTGATTGCCTGTTATTTGATTTTCCTTAAATAAAACCATTTCCCCTCTTTTCCGGACCAAGTTCATTCGAACAAAGCCTGCAATTTTATTTTTACTAACTGTTTGATTGATTCTCTTTCCTTATTTTTCATAAACCGTGTACCACTGGACTTTTCCTTAAATAAACTCCTATGCATTTAACCTTTTTGTACTACTTTGGAAAGTTTTTTATCAAATTCTTTCCTTATTTATTTTGCCCATTTGAAATTAGAATCCCTAATTAAAGGGGAGCCTTGTGTGATTGATTTCTTGCCTATTTCTGCTTCTTTCCTGCATTATAAATACATGACGTAATTTTAAAACACACACACGATTTTCTAATCACCACAACTCTCTTCTAAACTTACATTCGTGCTTATTGATTGCAACTTGGCTTCCCTAAGTCTACTGCTTCTCCCTACTTGCTCCTTTCTGAAAACTAGTATGCCTTTCATTTAAATTTTTTGCCTCATCCCTATATGTTTATTCAATAGTTTCATTTTTTGTATGGTTTGATGTTCATGCTTCGTGGCTTATGACGAGTTTTGCTTTCTTTGCTTCCGCTTTCATATGAGTCCCTACCCCCTAACCCCCTTTATGTGTTGAGTTGAAACCTTGGCCTGGCAGTATCCCAATTACTGCCCAGGCTATGGCTTGACCTTCAATAGGTCCTGGACTCTCCAATGTCTGTCTAGTGGGCTGGTCAGGGGTGTGCCAGCATTCTATGTTGCTGCGCATATTCTCCAACCTGCCTTGACATCCCTTAAACCCCTCTATTGCACTTACACTTTTTCCTAGACTCTAAGTTCTGCCCACCTCCAATGAGCCTTGCCTTGGGACCTTGAGTTCCCTCTAAACTTGGACTTTGGAGGGCTGGCCCTTCCACACTGCACTTTAATCCAAGTTCTTCAATGATATCTGGGTGTGAGCATTGCCTGGAGTTCCTGAAACTCTTTGGAATTTTGACACATCCCAGATAAGAGAAAGGCTTTGGAACCTGATCTTGGCAGTTGGCTCATATCACATTGTTCGACCTTGGGTTTGAATTAGGCTCCTTGGATGCAGCTTAGGATTTCTGATTGTAATTTTATTCCGTGTTTTCGATTCATCTTAGTCGGTAATAATGTTTTGTAATAACCTCTGGGGTGATTAGTGAAAAGGGAAGTGTAACCATGTATGCAAAAGGGGTAGATATCATGTCTGTAGGAATTTTCGCGTGTAGATAACATGCCTATAGGCGTTTCTAATTTCATCATCCTCGTATGTATATATCATGTCTATAGGAATCTTGCATTCTCACATATAGATGCCATGTTTACAATTATTTTTAAAAACTGGATTCTACATATGCATATAGAGAATATGCCTATAGGTCTTTCTGAATCCTGCATATCCACTTCTCACTAGGCAAACATGTTTAGATGTCATGCCTATAGGGTTTCTGCATTTTTATTATGTCTACAAATGTGTTCTAAAGCCGACAAACGCATAGAAAGCATGCTTATAGGAGTTAATCAAATCTGAATCACCTCATTCATTTAGAAGTCTAAAACCTATAGTAATAATGAATTACCAATTACAGAACTTATGGTCATTTGCTAAAACTCGCCTTTCTTTAATAACTGACAACATTTTCATAAATCAGTACGTATTCATTGTTCCTTAAACCAGTAGATGCCATGTCCATAGGTCATCACGCAGGCAAACAAGTATGTAGTTAATTAACTGCACTGGTCTTCGATGAGTTGCAGCCAGGAGAGCCTAATGCGAACTTCTTGCTTGAAAGTATGTAGTAAACTAGCCTGCCTAACGTTAAGCATAAATTTTGACCTAATCAGTACATGTAAGACATGCTAAGCTACATGATTTTCTATGATTAAAGGAGCTTTATCTGAGCCTTAATTGTTTATACTCCCATAACTGCTTTCATGTGTTTTGCTTGACGACTTAGTATTTTAACCTTTTAAACCTATGAAAAGCCAAGTTTCCTCCCTTTAGGATTAGTGTCGCACCTCATTTTTTGCCTACTACACCCCCAGGAAGGGTATAGTTAAAGGGAATTTTTCCAATTAAAGGACAATCGAAACGGGATTCATTTTATTAAAGATCCAGAGTCGCCACTTGGGAGATTTATGGTGTCCCAAGTCACTGGTTGAATCCTGAATCGAGGAAAAGATTGACTCTGTATTACAGTCCGCAAATCAAAAATCAGGATAAGGAATTCTGTTAACCTGGGAGAAGGTGTTAGGCATTCCCGAGTTCTGTGGTTCTACCACGGTCGCTCAACTGTCGTATTCAGCTTATTTATCTGATTTTAGTAGATCATGAACCTATGTGCAAATTTGTAACGACCCGATCAGTTGTTTTTAGAATTTATGCCTGATCCCCCTTTAACTGCTTTCCCTAAGTTCATTTCTGCTATTTTGGTTTGCCGGGACGTTCGGTATTAGGATTCGGAGTGTTTTGGGACACTTAGTCCCTAAATGAGAGCTTAAGAGTTGAAAAATGATCCATATTCGGAATAGTGTGAAGACGACCTCAGAATGGGAATCCAATGGTTCCGTTATCTCCGTTAGGTAATTTCGGGGTTGGGAGCGTGTTCGGAATGTTATTTGGAGGTCCGTAGCTCATTTAGGCTTGAAATACCGAAGTTTGAAATTTTGAGGTTTCCGGTCCAATAGTGAATTTTTGATCTGAGGGTCGGATTGGAATTCTGGAAGTTGTTGTAGCTCCGTCATGTCATTTGGGATGTGTGTGCAAAATTTCAGGTCATTCGGAAGAGGTTTGGTTAGCTTTTTGATGGAAAGCGTATTCTGTTAGAATTTGAAGTTCTTAGGCTTGAATCCTTGATTTAATCGGGTTTCCGGTGTTGTTTGAGGTGTTTTGAGGATTGGTACAAGTTCAAATAAGGTATTAGGTGGTATTGATACTTTTGGTTGGAGTCCCGGGTGTCCTGGGATGATTTCGGATGCTCAACGGGCAAAGTTTGGAGTTAGAAGGATAAACAATTGCAGCAGGCTTCTGGTATTTTCGCTTCTACGGTCCTGGAGCTGCATAAGCGGCTTCTTCACCGCATAAGCAGAGCCACATAAGCGGCCATTTCTTCGCCAAAGCGAAATTGCCCCATTCCAGGAGAACCGCAGAAGCGGTCTCCTTCCCGCGTTAGCGGAACAGCAGATGCGGTATTTAGTCCGCAGAAGCGGTCCCTGCCCTCTTAAGTTGAACCGCAAAAGCAGTTACTCCCACCGCAAAAGCGGAAATTACAGGACTGAAAAAGGGATAATCCGAGGGTTTATTTCAAAGTTAGAAAAATCAATTGAGGGCTTGGGAGAAGGCGGTTTTGAGTGCATTTTGAAGAGAAGATCATTGGGTAATGTTGCTTTGATCCCTTCTAGTTATATTCCATCATTTTCTAGCTAAATCAACCATTAGAATAAAAATTCAAGGTCTAAATTTGAGAAAAAATGGGTGAAACTTCTTAGGCTTAATTTTGTGATTTTGGGTGGGCATTTGACCTCCGATTTGGGAGATTTTTATATGGTTAGACTCGTGAGAGTACGAGGGTTCTGAAAATTTAAAAATTATTCGATTCTGAGACATGGGCTGGAGGGGCATTTTGGTCATTTTACCTATTTTTTCATCGTAGCTTTAATTTCAATAGTGGAATCAGTTATTTTGGTCATTACTCATGTTATTTAGCTTTTGAATATAAATTTCACAAATGTTGTTACTTTTGCAATGTGTTAGGCTTACCTGGTCGTGAAGACTAGGTGCCATCATGACGTGTTCACAATTGGTGAACTAGGGTCGTGACAGTTGGTATCAGAGCTCTAGGTTCATAGGAGTCACGAGACACATGCCGGTTTATTAGAGTCTCACTGATCGGTACGGAGATGTCCGTATTTATCTAGGAGAGGCTATGTAACTGTTTAGGAAAATCCTCATTTCTTTTGAATTCCTTGTCGTGCGATATTTTGACACCAATTATAAACTTTTGTCTTCTATTTCTCTCACAGATGGTGAGGATACGTGCTACACGAGAGGACCAGGCACCCGCGCCCCCTGCTGCCGCTGTCAGAGGTCGAGGCTGGGGTAGAGGTTGAGGACGCGCTCGAGGTGCAGCCACAGCACCCGCGCGTGCTGCCGCTGAGGTACCACCAGTAGATCCAGTTGGAGTCCCAGCACCTGGTACACCTACTACAGCTATTACTACTCTAGCGCTCTAGGAGACCCTGGCTCAGTTCATGAGCATGTACACTACTTTGGCTCAGGCGGGGTTGCTTCCCCTCGCTGCAGCCACATCTCAGGCCGTGGGAGGGGCCCAGACTCCCGCAGCCCGTACTCCCGAGCAGAGAGTGCCGATGGAGTAGGTTCCAGAGGTTATTCCTGTACCGCCTGCAGCACTAGTACAACATGGGGATGGGTCACCTGCCTCAGAGGACGAGCAGTGCAGGCTAGAGAGGTTCAATAAATATGATCCCCCAGTGTTCAGTGGCCTAGCTTCAGATGACGCCTTGGGATTCTTAGAGGAGTGTCATTGCATTTTTCGTACTATGGGCATAGTGGAGTCTAGTGGGGTTTCTTTCACCGCTTTTTAGCTTCGGGGAGCTGCCTATGATTGGTGGCGTACTTATGAGTTGGATAGTCCAGTCGAGTCTGCCTCATTGACTTGGACCCAGTTCTCAGACATGTTTATGAGGGAGTTTGTTCCCTAGATCCTCAGGGATTCATGGCGTGCGGAGTTTGAGCATTTGCGCCAAGGTGCTATGACAGTCTCAGAGTATGCCATCCGTTACACCAGGTTGGCCAGACATGCATCGGCATTGGTCGCCACAATTCAGGAGAGAGTGCGGAGGTTTATCGAGGGTCTTATTCTTCCCATCTGGTCTAGCATGGCCCGAGAGTTAGAGATGGATATTCCCTACCAGCAGGTAGTGAGCATTGCTAGACGGATTGAAGGTATGCTCGCCAGGGAGCGAGGGGAGAGAGAGGCCAAGAGGTCTCGAGAGTCGGGTCATTACTCTGGTGCCCGTACTTCATCAGCCGGACGTTATGGTAGGGGTTATTCTGGTTGCCCTGTTCATTTAGCCTTGCCAGCAGCCAGTAGTACTCCAGCCCCACCAGCACCTCAGGAGCCTTATTATGCGCCTCCAGTTTCTAGCGTGCCTCCTGCGCAGCGTACTTCCAGAGGTCAGTATAGTGGACCTAGCTCCAGTCAGTCACAGCCACCACGTTCTCCTAGAGCTTGCTTCGAGTGTGGCGATACACGTCACTTGGTTAGGGAATGCCCCAGACTTGGTAGGGGTGCATCTTTACAGACTGCTCAGCCACATCGTGCTTCTCAGGGTTCTCAGGCTATGGTTCCAGCCCCCACAGCTGCCCCACATGCCCAGCCAGCCAGGCGCGGAGGCCGAGGAGATAGAGGTTGCCCTCTTGAGAGGGGTCGGGCCAGATATTATTGCATTCCTGCTCGCACCGAGGAGGTTGCCTCCGATTCTATCATCACATGTATTATTCTGGTTTGTCACAGAGAGGCATCAGTTATATTCGATCCCGGCTCCACTTATTCATACGTGTCCTCTTATTTTGCTTCGCAATTGGGTGTGCCTCAGGATTCTTTGAGTGCCCCCGTTTATGTTTCTACTCCTGTGGGAGATTCTCTTATTGTGGACTGCGTGTACCGGTCGTGTTTGGGTACTATTCGTGGTTTTGAGACCAGAGCTGATCTATTATTACTCGGTATGGTTGACTTTGATATTATTCTGGGCATAGACTGGTTGTCGCCCCATCATGCTATTCTTGATTGTCACTCCAAGACTGTCACGCTGGCTATGCCAGGTATTCCACGTATTGAGTGGAGTGGTACCTTAGATCATACTCCCAGCATGGTTATTTATTTCCTTAAAGCTCAACGTATGGTTGAGAAGGGGTGTGCTGCTTATTTAGCTTATGTGAGAGATGTCAGTGTTGACACCCTTTCTGTTGATTCAGTCCCAGTGGTACGGGA
>MU728650.1:94253-130681 GCA_026770625.1 Nicotiana glauca
AGGTGTTTTCCAAGATTGATTTGCGCTCAGGTTACCATCAGTTGAAGATTCGGGAGCCAGATATCCTGAAGACTACTTTCAGGACTCGGTATGGTCATTACGAGTTCCTTGTTATTTCTTTTGGGCTGACTAATGCCCCCGCAGCTTTTATGCATTTGATGCACAACGTATTCAGGCCATATCTTGACTCATTTGTGATTGTTTTTATTGATGATATTCTGGTATATTCCCCGAGTCGGGAAGATCATGAGCAATACCTGAGGGTAGTGCTTCAGACTCTGAGAGAGAAGAGATTGTATGCAAAGTTCTCCAAATGTGAGTTCTGGCTGAGTTCTGTGGCATTCCTAGGCCACGTGGTGTCGAGTGAGGGCATTTAGGATCCGAGGAAGGTGGAGGCCGTGCAGAGTTGGCCCAGGCCCTCCTTAGCTACTGAGATACGTAGTTTCCTTGGCTTGGCGGGTTATTATCGTCGCTTTGTGGAGGGGTTCTCACCGATCGCGACCCTTATGACTAGATTGACCCAGAAGGGTGCCCCATTTCAGTGGACTGAGGAGTGTGAGGAGAGCTTCCAGAAGCTCAAGACAGCTTTGACTTCGGCTCCAATCTTGATGTTTCCTACCAGTTCGGGGTCCTATACAGTTTATTGTGATGCCTCACAGGTTGTATTTGGAGCGGCATTGATGCAGGACGGTAGGGTGATTACCTACGCGTCCCAACAGTTGAAGCTGCATGAAAAAAACTACCATGTCCACGATCTTGGGTTAGCTGCCATTGTTCACGCCTTGAAGATCTGGCGTCATTATTTGTATGGGGTGCCTTGTGAGATCTACACTGGCCATCAGAGTTTACAGCACTTGCTTAAGCAGAAGGACCCTAATATGCATCAGAGGAGATGGTTAGAGTTGTTAAAGGATTATGATATTACCATTATTTATCACCCGGGCAAGGCCAATGTGGTCGCTGATGCCTTGAGTCGCCGGGCGGAGAGTTTGGGGAGTTTGGCATATCTACCAGCCTCAAAGAGACCTATGGCGATGGATGTTCAGGCTTTAGCCAGGCAGTTCATGAGATTGGACCTTTTAGAGCCAGTCGGGTTCTAGCCTATGTGGTTTCTAGGTCTTCCCTATTTGATCGCATCAGGGAGCGGCAGTTTGATGACCCTCATTTGCTTGTCTTTCAGGACAGAGTTCGGCATGGTGATGCCTGAGATGTTACCATCGAGGATGATGGAGTGTTGAGGATGCAGGGCCGGATTTGTTTGCCCAATGTAGATGATCTTCGAGAGCTGATTCTAGCTGAGGCCCATAGCTCGCGGTATTCCATCTATCCGGGTGCCGCGAAGATGTATCAGGACTTGAGACAGCACTACTGGTGGAGGCAGATGAAGAAGGATATAGTTGACTACGTGTCTAGATGCCTCAAGTGACAGCATGTGAAGTATGAGCACCAGCATCCGGGTGGTTTGCTACAGCAGATTGAGATCCCAGAGTGGAAGTGGGAGCATATCACCAGGGACTTCGTATCTGGACTCCCACGGACCGTGAGGAAGTTTGATTCTATTTGGGTCATTGTGGGCCGGCTGACCAAGTCCGCTCATTTCATACCTATGTATACCACTTATTCATCGGAGCGGTTGGCGGAGATTTATATCATGGAGATCGTCCGGTTGCATGGTATTCCAGTTCCTATTATCTGAGACAGAGGCACTCATTTTACATTGCGGTTCTAGAGAGCCGTGCAGCAGGAGTTAGGCACTCGAGTGGAGTTGAGCACGACATTCCACCCCCAGACGGAAGGACAGTCCAATCGCACTATTCAGATTTTGGAGGATATGCGCTGTGCGTGCGTGATTGAGTTTAGAGGGTCATGGGACCATTTCCTGCCACTGGCGGAATTTTCTTATAACAACAGCTATCAGTCCAGCATTCAGATGGCGCCGTATGAGGCCTTATATACTAGGAGATATAGATCTCCAGTAGGTTGGTTTGAGCGGGGTGAGGCCAGGTTATTGGGTACTGAGATGGTTCAGGATGCGATGGAGAAGGTTAAAGTGATTCAGGGCAGACTCCGTGCAGCCCAGTCCAGACAGAAGAGTTATGTGGACAAGAAGGTTCGTGATGTGGAATATATGGTTGGTGAGTGGGTTCTGCTTCGGGTCTCGCCTATGAAGGGCGTTATGAGGTTTGGAAAGAAAGGGAAGCTGAGTGTGAGATTTATTGGGCCTTTTGAGATCTTGAGGCGAGTTGGGGAGGTTGCTTATGAGCTTGCCTTACCTCCCAGCCTAGCCGGAGTTCATCCGGTGTTTCATGTTTCGATGCTCCGGAGATATCATGGTGACCCGTTGCACGTGTTGGATTTCAGCTCAGTCCAGCTGGACAAAGATCTATCTTATGTTGAGGAGACAGTGGCCATTTTGGATAAGCAGATAAGAAAGTTGAGGTCAAAGAACATCACTTCAGTGAAGATCCAGTGGCGGGGTCAGCCGGCCGAGGAGGCGACTTGGGAGACCGAGCAGGATATGCGCAGCCAGTACCCTCATCTTTTTGCTACTTCAGGTATGTTCTCTATGCTCGTTCGAGGACAAACGAATGTTTAAGTGTAGGAGGATGTAACGACCCGACTGATCGTTTTTGGAATTTATGCCCCGATCCCCCATTAACTGCTTTCCCTAAGTTCATTTCTGCTATTTTAGTTTGCCGAGACGTTCGGTATTAGGATTCGGAGTGTTTTGGGACACTTAGTCCCTAAATGAGAGCTTAAGAGTTAAAAAATGGTCCATATTCGGAACAATGTGAAGACGGCCTCGGAGTGGGAATCGGATGGTTACGTTAGCTCCGTTAGGTGATTTCAGGGTTGGGAGCATGTTCGGAATGTTATTTGGAGGTCCGTAGCTCATTTAGGCTTGAAATGCCGAAGTTTGAAATTTTGAGGTTTCCGGTCCAATAGTGAATTTTTGATCTGAGGGTCGGATTGGAATTCTGGAAGTTGTTGTAGCTCCGTCATGTCATTTGGGATGTGTGTGCAAAATTTTAGGTCATTCAGACAAGGTTTGGTTAGCTTTTTGATCGAAAGCGTATTTTGTTAGAATTTGAAGTTCTTGGGCTTGAATCCTTGATTTAATCAGGTTTCCGGTGTTGTTTGAGGTGTTTTGAGGATTGGTACAAGTTCGAATAAAGTATTAGGTGGTATTGATACTTTTGGTTGGAGTCCCGGGAAAATTTCAGATGCTCAACGGGCAAAGTTTGGAGTTAGAAGGAAAAACAGTTGCAGCAGGCTTCTGGTATTTTCGCTTCTGCGGTCCTGGAGCCGCATAAACGGCCATTTCTTCGCCAAAGCGAAATTGCCCCATTCCAGGAGAACCGCAGAAGCGGTCTCCTACCCGCGTAAGCGGAACCGCAGATGCGGTATTTGGTCCGCAGAAGCGGTCCCTGCCCTCTTAAGTTGAACCACAAAAGCGGTTACTTCCACCGCAGAAGCGGTCCCCGGGCCGCAAAAGCAGAAATCACAGGACTGAAAAAGGGATAATCCTAGGGTTTATTTCAAAGTTAGAAAAATCAATTGAGGGCTCGGGAGAAGGCGATTTTGAGTAGATTTTGAAGAGAAGATCATTGGGTAACGTTGCTTTGATCCCTTCTAGTTATATTCCATCATTTCCTAGCTAAATCAACCATTAGAATTCAAATTCAAAGTCTAAATTTGAGAAAAAATGGGTGAAACTTCTTAGGCTTAATTTTGTGATTTTGAGTGGGCATTTGACCTCCGATTTGGGAGATTTTTATATGGTTAGACTCATGAGAGTACGAGGGTTCTGAAAATGTGAAAATTATTTGAAGTCGAGACGTGGGCTAGAGGGGCATTTTGGTCATTTTACCTATTTTCGCGCCCTAGCTTTAATTTCAATAGTGGAATCAATTGTTTACAATATTATTTACGATTTGTAATTGAATTGAACAGATTTGGGCCATTTGGAGTCGGATACTCATGGCAAGGGCATCTTTTTCCTTAGTTGATTTCGCACCGGTTCGATGCAAGTGGCTTGCCTAACCTTGTGTGGGGGACTTCGTCCCTTAGGATGTGATAATTGGTAATTGAATGCCTTGTACGTGAGCTGACGAGCACGGACTTGAGCTGATTGTTGAAACTCAGATTTTTACTTAAATACTTGATTTGGATTTTCTTTCATATTTGCTTTACTTTACTTGCTATTATAGTGTGTGCTAGCTTAAAAGAACATGTTTAATTAATCCAAGTTGCCTATTTGTTTAAATTGTCTTAACTGTGATTACGTGGAGCATGTTAGGCTAGTATTATTTGTTGCCTTGTATTGTTGCACTTCAATTTCTGAATATTTCTCTGATGTTGGTTGCNGTGTTTGATTCCCGGGAGATCCCCCTGAATTTTAGTTTGGGACTACAGCTTTGATTCATGGGAGATCCCCTTGCATTTTACTTTGGGACTACGGGACGGTATCCCGGGAAATCCCCCTGCACTTTTATTTTGGGACTACGGGACGATATCCCGGGAGATCCCCCTGCACACTAATGATTGGATTACGGGACGTTATCCTTGGAGATCCTTTGATATTGATATGAGATTTGGTCTACGGAACGGTATACCGGAGTTCCATTGGACAGTTGAGAAAAAAGGCTACAGGACGGTATCATGGAAGACCCTCGTCGGTATTCTTGTAATTTTGTTGTATTTACTGTGTTTCTATTTTGTCTTGTTGTATTATATTTTTTATTGAACTGTCTTATCACACCGATGTGTTCATTAGTTTTTATCAAACTTCGATACTGTTAATATTTTGCTATTTTATTATTTCTGTCTCAGTAGGGCCCTGACCTTTCCTCGTCACTACCCAACCTAGGTTAGGCTTGGCACTTACTGAGTACCGCTATGGTGTACTCACGCCTCTTCTGCGCATGTTTTTTTCATGTGCAGATCTAGGTACCTCTACGAAGGCGCATTATGAGTAGCTGCAGAGAGCATTTCAGAGACTTGAGGTATATCTGCCGCGTCCGCAGACCGGAGAGTCTCCTTCTCACTCTACCCTTTAGTTAGCTAGATGCTATTCTGTCCTTCCTTGTTATAGATTTTCCGGATGATTAGAGTAGTGTTATGTATTATTCTTAGCCTGTGTTGCCCGTGAGTTTCCGGGTCTTTGGGATGGTTTCAGAATTTAAAGTATTAAAGTGTATGTGCCAGGCGGCAACCGTATACATTACTCATGTTATTTAGCTTTTGAATATAAATTTCGCAAATGTTGTTACTTCCGCAATGTGTTAGGGTTACCTGGTCGTAAGACTAGTTGCCGTCATGACGTGTTCACAATTGGTGAACTAGGATCGTGACAAAATTTTAACTTTTAACCGCTTTTATTCATTTTAAAGAAGATTGAACGTCGTTTAAAATATGTCTTTGGATCGCATCACATCAAATGCACCCGCGATCCGGAACACATTTTATTCAACGTTTTGGGATTCGACTTGGGTCGCATGAAATGCACACCCGAGTTTAATAAGGTAAGATTATTAAAGACGTGCCTAAAGAGACTAACGCGTTATTATCTTTTGGGAAGGCCGTGAAACTCGCTAGACAGCCCATCCCGAAGTCTAAGCAATTTAATATACATTTAACGAGGGCCCCACAGTTTGTAAATTTTATTTGGCGAGGCTCGTCTCGTTTATTATTTAAAGAAAAGCCTAAAGCAACTATGATTTTTCTATACTTTTGTCGCTAAGCATGAAGAAAAGGTCCTAACTAGTTGACATTAAAAGTTCTGGCTTCAAGTTCAGGTTCGGGTCCAAACAAAAGGGAGCGCCTTTTAGTTTGAACCCGCTACCTAACTTGAAACCCGCAGAAGGTTATTTGAATATGAGTAACCAGTTGCCGAAAGAGTCCAAACCATATAATATGTACATTAACTATGAATTCTAGCTAATATTACTTACACCGGCATTCAAATGATTCATGATTCTAGAAACAGACTTCTGTAATTGTGAGCAAGGCTTATAGACTTATTCTCAATTCATTTTTAATTATTAACACATGGGGACCTAGAGTCAATTTTTATGCTATTGTCAACATCCTCAGTCAGCTAATTACTGAATAACAACTCCCTGGGCATAATGAACAACCTAATACAAAATGACAATCAACAACAATCCAGTTAACCTAAACATGTCCTAATTATACATGACAGATCATTACAATCCAATTTTCAAGCAGTTCGCATCAGTTGGAAGTAATTCTAATTAAGCAAATCTTGTTCTAATACAACTCAACACATTAAAACTAACTATGCATCACATGATTGACTATAACTACAAGAGCTAGCTATCACGTCCTATAAGATGATTCTACTCCACTACAGATCCAAAACAAACAAGGAATGCAACAAAGGAGGCTTGGTCCACACCCCATTTCATTTCAAAAGGCCTGGAGAGTACAAAATGTGTACCTGGAGATCTACTTACAGTAGAAAAGAAGAAGAAAATCAGTAGCAGATTACATCAGCAGCCGCAGATAACCAGCAACACAACATCAATCAGCAATAACCTAACAATGAATGCAGCAAATCCAGAAGAATTTTGAGACCAAGCAAAGCCAGAATATTCAAAACCAAACAACTCAAACAGGCTAAAATGAGCTTGGGGTTGTACCAGAACTTCTAGAAGACCAGTACTCAATCAAAACAACTTCAAACAACACCCAATTAACCCTACTGAACTTGACTGAAACAAGAACTCAATAGAACAATGATACTTTCAACATCTCCTTCTGTTTTAAACTTTAATACTTTCTCACTTTTCTCTCAAACAATTTAAACTGAGGTGGACATCTCTCAAGAACTGATTTTCAAAGCTGTCCTAGATCCCTCTAGTGGCTCTATCAGTCTGTCTAAGAACTCTCAAACTCTCAAAAGAACTGATTCAAGGCTCTCCAAATTGATTTTTTAGGACCAAAAGAGAGACCCAAGAAAACTGATTAGTTCCTTTCTAACTTCTAATGTTCTTTCAAGTTTGACCTCTGAAACTGATTTCAAAAGACAACCGAAGACTGATTAAAAGCTTTGAAGAAAAGGCTCTCCCGGAACTACTCTCTATCTCTAAAACTAAGTCCCCTTATTCTGTCCAAACCTCTCTCATTTTATACCCAAAGCATGCCCCTTCACAGCTCTTAAAACCATTATTAAAACCATTCTTTGCCCATGATATTCCCTGAATCCCACTTCTATATGTCTAATTCATCTTTAATTCCATTAGGGTTATGGGTGCCTATTTGTTTAATACCATTATGTCTTGTTCCCCACTTTTATTAAACAAATACAATATTTTAATGGTACATTAGTGCTTAGTGGACAAAACACTCAGATTAACCAATTCTTCCAATTTTCAATTTCCAAATTACCCCTCTGATGCCCTGTGATTCCTATCCTAACCCAATCCCTTTTAATTTATACCAAAACACAACTATAAACAATTCTCTTAAGGGGGAACCCTAACAACTGAATAAACTAAGGCTGAATGTGACCTCAAGTTCAATTCATATCAGACCCCAAACATTGTTATTTAACTCAGCAAACTTAAACAACAATTGAATTCAAACCAGATCAAACATCATTACAACAAGATGAAGGATACAACGATTCAGGGAATAAACTAACACAATTCCACATTAAACCTAAATACAAACAAGGAACACTGTAAATACATTGAATGAAAACACTGAATTCATATGCAAAGTTACGATACATGTGAAACACTTGGAACTAATAGTAATTTGACTAATTTGACAAGACATACCACCGTTTTATACATGGGAATAGCCACAGTTTTATACAAGACTTACTGCTACTAACTAGTTTGAATCATTCAAACAAAATAAAAGAAAGAATAAAATCCAGAGTAAACACTAGAACGTTCGATTCTGAACAAAATAAGAAAGGGATAGAAGACGAATCTAATGAACGAAACAAATCAGAAAGAAAAGCAAAAGAAAATGGAAACCTACCATTTCAAGGTCGGGCCTCGAACCTTCAAAATCTTTTGGACTTGGGGCCAATACAGACCCCAATCGAGTGTTCTTGAACAAGAAAACTCAACTAGGGTCGATTTGACCTCAAATCCTGAGACAATACCTTGCTCTTGGCTTTGAAAATCCTTGATTCGAGACTTTTCAGAACCATTCGAGGGCAAACAAACACAGTTCATGGAAGAGGGAGTTGAGGTAGTTACGAGGTGTGATTTTGGGGCGGATTGGGCAACCTAGGGTTTTGGGGTCGATTATTCGATCTAATATTCGAAGAGTTCTGTCACGATTCGAGGAACAAGGGTCATAGATTTGGACTAAGGAATGCTCGGAGGTTCAGGGGTGTTATTTGGGTGATCGGCGGCATTGTTACTGCCGAGTTTCAGGCGAAAGGGCGGGGTGGCGTCTAGGATTTTCTGGAGGAGGGGTTCTCGTCTCGGAGTTGGAGATGAATGGTGAATGAGGGGTTTGGTTTGGGGGGGTCTCGGGTAATTTGGTAAGTTAGAATAAGAGATTCAATCAGAGCCATTGGATGATTAAGATCCAATGGATCTGATTCAATGATTTATTAAAACGGGGTCGTTTGGGTGATAACGGGGTTGGGTTGGTTTGGGTAATGGGTCGGTAATGGGTCAGGGTGGACAATCTGGACCGTTGATCAATTTAAATTAACGGCCTTGATCATGGCTTCGCCAGAACGATGTCGTTCGGTGTGTCTTTGTGATGGACCGGACCGGATTTGTTTGGGCCTGGGATTTGGGTATGGTGTTGGGCCTGTCCGAGTTTTCATCTCATTTTTCCCATTTGTTTCTTTTCTAATCTTCAAAATTAAAAACCGAAAAATCCTAATTTAAGTTTTAAAACCAAAAGCAACTTGCCAAAATACTAATTAACTTCTAATAACTATTATCACACACAACTAAATACCAAAAAAACAAAATCACACAACTAGACCTTAAATGTCAAAAATGCAAAGTACATTATTTTTTGTGATTTTTTATTTTGTAAAACAAACTTAATTACTCCTAATTGTAAAATTAAGTCCTAAATTACAAATGCAACATATTTTTGTATTTTTATTAATTTAAACAAATAAACATGCACACACAAACGCAAGCAATAAGAGAAAAATAACACAAATCCACAAAAATTGCACACAACACAAAACTATTTTATTTTGAATTTTTGGGAGTCATTCTCATATAGGGCAAAAATCACATGCTCACAGCTGCCCCTCTTTGCCCGTAAACACGAAGAGTTTTCGTGCAAAGACAAAGTGAGCAAATACGAGCGATTTTTTGCCCGTTTGAGTACTCCGTGTGAAGCATTTTTGAAATATTTGACCGAACATTTGCTTCAAAAGGTCTCCTACATATCCCTGGATAAAAGGGAATCATGTCAATGTAGTTCCGGAAGTTTTGGTATCTGGGACTACCGTGGAACTCTGGTTTTACTGTAACTGCTGTTGCTGCTGCTACTGCTACTGCTATTGCTTACCGACCTCCTTATTACACCATGCTAAAAGGAAAACAAGAAGCTAGACTAAACTAGTTTATGAATTACAGAATCTTATCTAGATCTTCAGACTTGCTCTTGTGTCTCTTGTTGCCTTGCTTGTTCTTGTGTTTCCTCTGATGTTTCTTCTCTTCAGACTTGACCCGTAGCCTTCTCTTGATCGCCTAACTCGGCTTCTTCTTTCCTTATTGTGAGCTTCGAATTATTTTTCTTTGAAGCCTGAACTGCCTTCTTCCGAACACCGTTGCCTCCCTTCTGATTGCTGAACTTGAATTTATGCTGGGGATTTTTGTTGTAACCTTTCGCTCTCCCGGTGGGTTACTGACTTCAAGACTTGAAATGTAAAGACTGAAATGTATTCCTCTGTTATACGGGTGGGCTCACGACTTCAAAACTTGAAATGCAAAGACTGGAATGTATTCCTCTGTTATACGGACGGGCTCCCAAATTCAAAACTTAAAATGAAAAGACTGGAATGTATTCCTTTGTTATACAGGCGGGCTCCCAAATTCAAGACTTAAAATGTAAAGAATGAAATGTATTCCTCTATTATACGGGTGGGCTCCCGAATTCAAAACTTAAAATGTCAAGACTAAAATGTATTCCTCTGTTATACGGGCGGGCTCCCGACCTCAACCAACAACTTTGAAAATAAAACGCCATTCCCCTCTTGTTATCTTAGGTGAAAAATTTAACAAACTAAGATTTTATCTTTATCTTAGGTGAAAAATTCATCAAACTAAGATTTTTCATCTTAGGTGAAAGTTTCAACAGACTAAGATTTTATCTTTATCTTAGGTGAAAAATTCATCAAACTAAGATTTTCATCTTAGGTGACAGTTTCAACAGACTAAGATTTTATCTTTATCTTAGGTGAAAATTTCATTAGACTAAGATTTTCATCTTAGGTGAATGTTTCAACACACTAAGATTTTATCTTTATCTTAGGTGAAAAATTCATCAGACTACGATTTTCATCTTAGGTGAAAGTTTCAACAGACTAAGATTTTATCTTTATCTTAGGTGAAAAATTCATCAGACTAAGATTTTCATCTTAGGTGAAAGTTTCAACAGACTAAGATTTTTCAAATTCCACCTTCCTTTCTTTTTAAATTATACCTTCCCTTCTTTTGTCTTCTTACTTGAAACCTTCCAACTGTTGCCTTGTCATTTTACCTGCAACTTTCCAACTGTTGCTTCGTACTTCCTATTATTTTGTCCAAAACCTCCCAATTGCTGCTTTCCCCTTTTGTTGTCTTATTTGAAACCTGTTACTTCCCACTTCTTGTTATCTTATTTCCAACTGTTACTTCCCACTTCTTGTTATTCTTAGGAGAAATATTCATCCGACTAAGATTTTTATCTTTATCTTAGGTGAAAAATTCACCAGACTAAGATTTTTATCTTAGGTGAAAGATTCATCAGACTAAGATTTTATCTTTATCTTAGGTGAAAAATTCATCAGACTAAGATTTTCATCTTAGGTGAAAGTTTCAACAGACTAAGATTTTTATCTTAGGTGAAAAATTCATCAAACTAAGATTTTCATCTTTGGTGAAAGTTTCAACAGACTAAGATTTTTGCACCATGGCCAGACTAGCTTTGTTCTTGTTACATACAAAGAAAAATTTGTCAGTTTTAAAAGTGGTGGTCGGTTGTGACCTTCTCGCTGGGGATGATTTCCTCCTTCAAAACTACTTTCCTCAAAACTGGTGTTGCAAACTGCTGGGGATAACACTTTTTCAAAATATGTTATCTTCCTCCTTCAAAGAATACTTCCATTAAAGCTGGTGTTTCATTCTTCTGAAAACTGCTGGGGATGACACTGTCCTTTTTTTTCTTTTTTCTTTTTTTTCGGGGATAACACTGATGGTGGTAACATTGCTGGGGATAACTAAAACTGTCGGGGAATTATCTTTCTTCTTTTCCTCAAGTGGGTACCCGACTTCAACAACTAAAAAAGGTAACGCCTCCGTTCTACGGGCGGGCTCCCGACTTCAACAACTTTAAAACTGCACTCGTGTTGCCATTGTTCCCCTGCCTCCTGAACCATTTTCCTTCTCACTTGAATTATCTTTCTTCAGAACTGGTTCCCTCAAAACTCATGGTGTCATCCCTCGAAACTGCTGGGGATAACACTGCTGGGGAATTATTTATTTACCTGCTGGGGAATTATTTACCTGCTCACCGATAAGACCACCACGTTTTTTATTAAAAACTGGTGATAACACTGTTGTCGTCTTCCCTCGAAACTTCTTCTCTTAAAACTTGTATCGTCTTCCTCTTTCAAAACTACTTCCTTCAAAACTTGTGTTTCATCCCTCTGAGAACTGTCGGGAAGAACGTTGCTAGGGAGAACACTACTGGGGGAATTGTCTTTTCTTCTTCAAAACTTTTATTTTCTCTCAATCACTGATGGGTATAACATTATTGAGGATAACACTACTGGGGAATTTTCATACCTTGAAAACCGGTGCTTCATTCTTCTGAAAACTGCCAGGGATGACTAGCTTTTGCTTTTTCTGAACACAAGTTTCATCCATTTGCTCTGTTTGCTGGGGATACAACTTCCTTCTTCCTAAAGTGGGTTCCTGACTTCAGAAAAATTTTCAAAAATGAAAGAAATTTTTTTTGTCCTAGTTTGATAATCTTCCTGGTATCATGCCTCTCTGCCATCAATGACATTTCCCATCCCTGTTCCACATCAAAGAAAAGTTTGGTCAGTTTAAAATGTGGTGGTTAGTCGTGATACTCCTACTGGGGATGGTTCTCCTCTTTTCCCTGCCCGATGTCGTCCGTCCATCTTGAAACTTGGCTGACAACTTCCGCCCCTCTTGATGATTCCATATTCACAAACCTCTCACCGTTGTTTCCCACTTTTATCCTCTTATCTGACCCCGTATCTTTTCCATGACAGCTGATTCCCCTTGAATATTTTGCAATGTTTTGCTGAGAAACCACTTTCTTTGTTCATTCGTGTCACTAGAAATACCTTTTTTGCTAGGTATATCCCTCTTCTTTTGTGGCATAGCTCGGAAACTGGCATTTTCCCGACTTTTGAGTCTCATATGAATTTCCAAATTATGCCCATCGCCCTCCACGTTGTGCTTCCTTGATTTGTCCCCTGGCCTTGGCCTTGAGGTCTATAACCTTCGACTCTTGCTGGCGATATCCTTCTTGACACTGGTCCATCCCTTTGTCAATCTCCTCTTGCTGGCAAATATCCTTCTGAACACTGGCATTGCTCTTGTTCCTTCCTGACTTATACCACTTGGATGTTCTAATCAAATCCCGTCTTGCATAATTGGGAAGCTGATTGCAAATTTTGAAGTCATTTCTCACTTGTCTTGACCAAACAGACTCTGTTGGGGAATTTTTCGATGAAAGGAGAAAGATAAAAGGAACAGAATAAAAGGATGACTCTCTAACAAAAACTATAAAATAAAAACCTATCAAACGCGAATACCAACTCTAATGTTCATGATGTGGACGCGTGGCCTATTCTCCGTCGTTAATCGCCTTTCGCAATTTCTGTCTGGTGATTTCCCTCTGATTCTCACTATCAAGCCTCTCTCATTTTGGCTATTCTCTCAACTTACAGTCACCTCAAGGTGCCCGTGAAGGTTTTCACCAATAAGACTCTCTCGTTTGTATTACTTTTCAGCAGGGGATTGGGGTGTTACTGCTAAGACTCTCTCATATTTCTTTTCTGCTGGGGACCGGAGTCTTTTCTGCTGGGGGTCGAAGTGTTATGATCACCGATAGGAATCTTTCATTTGTCTGACTTGGCATCTTTTGTAGACTGATCAGAAGGACTCTCTGTGGACCGTAATGTGGGATTTTGGATAGGCTAGAAAGAAAAGGTATTTAAAGGCTCAAAAACAAAATAACTTGGGTTCAAAATTTACAACCTTCGGAACTAGATTTCTTTACAACAAACACAACTTCTGCCCCAGTTTCTTGCGTGGGAATTTTTGATCTTTTGTTACACTATGTTACACTATGACCGAGCCGTGAAGCGCCTACGTATCCTCTTTGAGGAATCAGGTCAAACTTAGTTCCCACCCAATTCCTCGTTGTTTTAGTTTTCCTTTTCACTTAATTATTTTTTTTCTTTTCTTTTTCTTTATCTTTTTCTTTTCTTTTTGTTGTTTTTGTTGTTTTCTTTTTATTTCTCTTTTTTTTTCTTTTTCTTTATCTTCCATGTTTGCGTTTCTAATCTTTGCTACTGATTTCGAAGGAGGGGTATGAAAGAAAACAAATAAGGCTCAAAAGGTTAACGAAGGATAAAATGTTTAGATAGCCGAATAAAATGCCTCCGTCATTCCAATCTTCAAAACATGCCAAGCATAAACAATGTGATTAAACAGCCATTCCTAACATCTTCTGATCGTGCCTGACTTGATAACCATACACACATTCGCTATTTCCATTTGTCAATTTTAAAGCATTATTGGACCACACTCTCACTCTTATTATCTTGCCAATTTTGGGTAAACTTGTCTTTAATTTCCAAGTGATGCGGCATAAAACATAAGGTTTCTTTATGTTCTATCAACCCCAGTTTCACATGGTCCGGGTCATCAAATGATATCAATATGTTCTTATTTCCCTTAAGTTCCCCGATCATCTTCCAATTGCTTCATGATTAACTTTTAAGATTAGGCCAAAATTATATGCGCATGTCATGTCACTAGAGTTGACAGGAAAAGAACTATAAAGAGGAAAGACTTAAAACAAAGGAAATGATTAGAAATAATGGGAGACAGAGAATTGCACTAGACAGACGAGAAAAGAGTTTGTACAACAAAACAAGCACAATAAACTGGGGTACAACCTTCAGAAAAAACTTAGAAAACACTAATGAGACGCTACGATCAAAGGAACTAGACAAAAAATAAAAGGATAGAAAGGTTTGAGTTATAAGATAATATCCGGTTTACAACCCTGAAATAACCCGGACAACAGAAATCACAACAAAATGAGCCACCAAGATTCCTTCCTGAATGACTTTTCAATTGATAAGCCTGACATTTAGCCACAAATTTGATTATCAGAATTACTATGGCCTTATCCAGTTTCAGTCAGCAAATTCCCGAGAGAATTTTCATTCATCATGTCACCGGGCATCATCCCCACAAAGTGTGCATCCTCATGTGCATGTAAAGGATTCAGCGTGAGATTCTGGGTGTCAATGCCTTGAATCAAATTTTCCTGGATCATTCTTTCTATTTCTCTTTTCAAATCCCGACAACTTTCCACATTGTGCCCCATAGCATTGGAGTGGTATTCACACCTTTTAGATGAGTCAAATCTTCTTGCACGTCGGTCCACCTGATTTGGAGGAATGAGTGCAATCATGTCATGTTGTTTTAACTTCTCAAATAAGCTTGCATAGGACTCTCCTATTGGTGTAAAACTATCTTTCAACTTTTGTTCCCTTCTATACCCCTGGCTTGGATGTGGGTTATAAGGTACTTGAAAATTTTGCGTAGGCTGGTGGATATTTCGTGACATTCGTGCTCGCTTTCTTGGGTGATTTGATGGCTGGAAAACATACAGGGATGGATCAACAGAGTATGGGAGGTTATGAGGTAGATAGTAATGCTCACAGGAGTCATGGAAGATCTGATAAGGCTGCACAAACCTTCAAGGTATTCTTTGCTGACCTCTCCTTGACCTTGATGTAATCATGACTTCTTCATCCCTCTCATTTGTGTCACCAGATTCAATTTGGACAGCCTAAGCTGCATTTTTGAGAGCTGCTTGACTTATAATCCTGCCTGTCTTAAGACCGCTCTCTACCATTTCTCCCATCTTGATTACTTCCATGAAGGATTTGCCAACTGCGGACATCATGTTTTGAAAGTAATCCGGCTCTTGAGCCTGAAGGAAGACAGTGATTAACTCGTGGTCATCCATGGGTGGCTTAGCTCGAGCTGCTTGCTCTCTCAATTTAATGGCATATTCCCTGAAACNACAAATGCCTGTGCCATGTCATTCCAGACGTGCCAGCGAGATGTGTCTTGGTCCAAAAACCATTCAGATGCTACTCCCGTAAGGCTTTCCCCAAAATAAGCTTTAAAAAATTCCTCATTTCTCCCCAGACCTCTTAGTTGATTGCAATACCTTTTCAAATGGGCCATGGGGTTTCCATGTCCATCGTATTTTTCAAAATTGGGAAGCTTGAAACCAGGCGGCAAGTGGACATCGGGGAACAAACATAGATCTCTGAAGGCAACACTCTCTTGACATGCCAATCCTTGCATGTTTTTCAACCGTTGTTCTAATCTTTTCACTCTTTGGGTTATTTCCTCCTGTATCGTCTTTCAGGCAGGCTTCTCGATGTTTGCCGGAGGATAACGAATGTGAGTGCTCTTTTTGTGTAGCAAATTGTAACTTGGGACGGGGCTCTCCTCGACCATTGGCCCATGCTTGACATGTTTCAGTCAATTTTTGTTTCGGTACTCTATTTTCCTCAATCACGGTAGACTCTAGCTGAACCCTCTGACCCTGAGCCTCTTGAGTACTTGTAACAGCTTCGATGTCAGTTATCATTTTTCCTCGAATCTTGTGTTATCCGCTTGCCACAAACCAACCACCTCAACTTTCTTCACAATTCAAAACAAGTTAGAATGGGAGTTAGTTCTTATTATTATCAATATTTTTCATTTTATTTTCTTTTTTTTTTATTATTTTTTTATTGTGGTCGAATCTTATGGAGATTACCTACATATCATGACCCCGCATGAATCAGACCTTGCGTAGTTCGGGCAGATAAAAGGCAAACAACAATAACATATTTTTGGATTTTTCAATTTTTCATAATAAAACAAACTTTGATTAAAAAAAAGTTTAAAAACTGACCAAACTAAAAGGATTAGGCTTTGACGGGAAGACGAAATACAGATCCGAAAACCGAGCAACCCACCTACTCTAAGAAATACAAACTTAAAAACAAACTAACAAATTCCTTCCCTATCTGCCAACTTTAACCAAATGGCTGTTTTTGCAAGCGTGGCTCCTTCCCAATTTCACATGAATTTTGAGGCCGGGGAGAATTATTTTATGACACTTCACAAACTTATCCAAACTTTTATGAAAATAGCCTTTTGACAACTGAAAGATACACTAAGGCTATCTCGGCAAGAACAGTTTAAAACACTATCGAAGCTGGCTTGGCTTATTTTGACCGAAAATCCAAACGGCATTCACTTGCCCACTGACTCTTTTTCTTGTTTTTCAAATTAAAATAAAAGACCGGGTTTTGCAAACACGACCTTTCAGCATCTCGGGGACGAAAATTTTAAGGCAGTGTCGGCTAACCGGCCAAAAAACCTTAAAATGACCAAGGGTGGCTGTTTATGCAAAGTCAGCCTTCCGGCATCCCTTTCAGGAACATTCGGCTGTTTTTTATAAAAATGGCATCACCCGACTTATTTTGGGAACATTCGGCTATATTTGACAAAAGCGGCATCACCAGACTTATTTATGATGAAAATTAAAATTTGATATTTTTTGGCTATTTTCGCAAAAGGGGAGGTTGGACCCGATGAGGGGTGCCTACGTATCTCACACCTTGTGAGAATCAAACCGACGTAGTTCGCAAATAAAACAGACTATTTTTGAAAAAATATTTTTTTCCTTTTCTCTTTTTATTTCATCGGTAAATAAAGCAAACTATTTTTTTGAAAACAAGACTTTTCCTTTAGCAAAATAAACTATTTTCGAAAACAAGATTATTTTCATTTTTCATTTTTTATGGTA
Organism: Nicotiana glauca; assembly: GCA_026770625.1. Taxonomy (NCBI): domain Eukaryota; kingdom Viridiplantae; phylum Streptophyta; class Magnoliopsida; order Solanales; family Solanaceae; genus Nicotiana; species Nicotiana glauca. Next base: position 111,570 of record MU728650.1, read on the forward strand.
AATAAAACAAAATAAAATCTCCATTTTTTCTTTTCATTTGGTAAATGAAACAAACTATTTTGAAAAATAAAATATTTTTTTTTTCATTTTTCTCAAAAATTCGGCAGAGTTTCGATACTATTTGGGCATTGGTATTTTCAAAACATGTGATTAACTCTCTTTCCCTCTACACTGCTATCTTTTTTTTTCAATTTCTCCCAATATTCAAAAGCCGGTCAGCATACAAGTCCGAAGCAAAATAAATGCACATGTAGCAAATAGGATGCATCAGGATGGTCTTTTTCATTTCAGGTACACCTGTCCTACACAGACCCAACCCCTGTGTTGAGTCTCCAAAGTCAAATGCACATGATGCAAACAAACGTTCCTACTGGGGTTCTGGCATGAGGCACTGTTATTCTAGGTTCAAACCCTGGGTGTGTGTTCTAAACCTGGCTTACCCGAGCGGACAGCTCGAGCCGAGGGGGAGGCAGCGTACCGGGAATATAGAAGCTTCACCGACTTAGCAACTTATCCGAACCTCGTTCTACAATTGGAGTAGACTCTATACAGAAAATAAGTCACACGAAGTGCACCCTTCTTCATGATTTAGAAGACTCAGAGATGAGATGGGTTTCGGCACAGTTTATATACAGTTCACGGAATATCAAAGCGGTAAAAACAGTCAATTTGCACATTAAACACAGATCATGTAGCAAAATCAGATAAAGCCAAACACAACAATTATTCTAAGCTCGAATTCTGAACCCTGAACAAAACGTTCTGGGTTAAATTCCCCAGCAGAGTCGCCAGAGCTGTCGCACCTCCTTTTTCGCCTACTAGACCCGAGGAAGGGTATAGTTAAAGAGAGTTTTTCCAATTAAAGGAAAATCAAAATGGGATTCGTTTTATTAAAGATCCAAAGTCGCCACTTGGGAGATTTATGGTGTCCCAAGTCACCGGTTGAATCCCGAATCGAGGAAACGATTGACTCTGTATTACAGTCCGCAAATCAGAAATCCGGATAAGGAATTTTGTTAACCCGGGAGAAGGTGTTAGGCATTCCCGAGTTCCGTGGTTCTAGCACGGTCGCTCAACTGTCGTATTCGGCTTAGTAATCTGATTTTAGTAGATCATGAACCTATGTGCAAATTTTAACTTTTAACCGCTTTTATTCATTTTAAAGAAGATTGAATATCGTTTAAAACATGTGTTTGGATCGCGTCACATGAAATGCACTCGCGATCCGGAACACATTTTATTCAACGTTTTGGGATTCGATTTGGGTCGCATGAAATGCACACCCGAGTTTAAGAAGATAAGATTATTAAACACGCGTCTAAAGAGACTAACACGTTATTATCTTTTGGGAAGGCCGTGAAACTTGCTAGACAGCCCATCCCGAAGTCTAATACATTTAATAAGGGCCCCGCAGTTTGAACATTTTATTTGGTGAGGCTCGTCTCGTTTATTATTTAAAGGCAAGCCTAAAGCAATTATGATTTTTCTATACTTTTGTCTCTAAGAATGAAGAAAAGGTCCTAATTAGTTAACACTAAAAGTTCGGGCTTCAAGTTCAAGTCCGGGTCCAAACAAAAGGGAGCGTCTTTTAGTTTGAACCCGCTACCTAACTTGAAACCCGCAGAAGGTTATTTGAATATGAGTAACCAGTTGCCGAAAGAGTACAAACCATATAATATGTACATTAACTATGAATTCTAGCTGATATTACTTACACCGGCATTCAAATGATTCATGATTCTAGAAACGAACTTCTGTAATTGTGAGCAAGGCTTATAGACTGATTCTTAATTCATTTTTTATTATTAACACGTGGGGACCTAGAGTCAATTTTTATGCTATTGTCAACATCCACAATCAGCAAATTACTAAATAACAACTCCCTGCGCATGATGAAAAACCTAATACAAAATGACAATCAACAACAGTCCACTTAACCTATACATGTCCTAATTATACAGGACAGATCATTACAATCCAATTTTCAAGCAGTTCACATCAGTTGGAAGTAATTCTAATTAAGCAAATCATGTTCTAATACAACTCAACACATTAAAACTAACAACTATGCATCACATGATTGACTATAACTACAAGAGCCAGCTATCACGTCCTGTAAGATGATTCTACTCCACTGCAGATCCAAAACAAACAAGGAATGCAACAAAGGAGTCTTGGTCCACATCTCATTTCATTTCAAAAGGTCTGGAGAGTACAAAATGTGTACCTGGAGATCTGCTTACAGTAGAAAAAGAAGAAGAAAATCAGCAGCAGATAACAACAGCAGCCGCAGATAACCAGCAACACAACATTAATCAGCAACGACCCAACAATGAATGCAGCAAACCCAGAAGAATTTTGAGACCAAGCAAAGCCAGAATATTCAAAACCAAACAACTCAAACAGGCTCCAATGAGCTTGGGACTGAACCAGAACTTCTAGAAGACCAGTACTTAATCAAAACAACTTCAAACAACACCCAATTAACCCTACTAAACTTGACTGAAATACGAACTCAATAGAACAGTGATACTTTCAACATTTCCTTCTGTTTTAAACTTTAATACTTTCTCACTTCTCTCTCAAACTGTTTAAAACTCAGGTGGACAGCTCTCAGGAACTGATTTTCAAAGCTGTCCCAGAACCCTCTAGTAGCTCTATCAGTATGTCTAAGAACTCTCAAACTCTCAAAAGAACTGATTCAAGGCTCTCCAAATTGATTTTTTAGGACCAAAAGAGAGACCCAAGAAAACTGATTGCTTCCTTTCTAACTTCTAATATTTTTTTAAGTTTCACCTCTGAAACTGATTTCAAAAGCCAACCGAAGATTGATTAAAAGCTTTGAAGAAACTGCTCTCCCGGAACTGCTCTCTATCTCTAAAAACCAGTCCCGTTATTATGTCCAAACCTCTCTCATTTTATACCCAAAACATGCCCCTTCACAGCTCTTAAAACCATTATTAAAACCATTTTTTGCCCATGATATTCCCTGATCCCACTACTATACGTCTAATTCATTTTTAATTCCATTAGGGTTATGGGTGCATATTTGTTTAATACCATTATGTCTTGTTCCCCACTTTTATTAAACAAATACAATATTTTAATGGTATATTAGTACTTAGTGGACAGAACACTCAGATTAACCAATTCTTCCAATTTTCAATTCCTAAATTACACCCTGATGCCCTGTGATTCCTATCCTAACCCCATCCCTTTTAATTTGTACCAAAACACACCTATAACCAATTATCCTAAGGGGAACCCTAACAACTGAATAAACTAAGGCTGAATGTGACCTCAAGTTCAATTCATATCAGACCCCAAACATTGTTATTTAACTCAGCAACCTCAAACAACAATTGAATTCAAACAAGATCAAACAGCATTACAACAAGATGAAGGATACAACGATTCAGGGAATAAACTAACACAATTCCACATTAAACCTAAATACGAACAAGGAACACTGTAAATACATTGAATGAAAACACTGAATTCATATGCAAAGTTACGACACAGGTGAAACACTTGGAACTAATAGTAATTTCACTAATTCGACAAGACATACCACCATTTTATACATGGGAATAGCCACAGTTTTATACAAGACTTACTGCTACTAACTAGTTTGAATCATTCAAACAAAATAAAAGAAAGAATAAAATCCAGAGTAAACACAAGAACGTTAGATTCTGAACAAAATAAGAAAGGGGTAGAAGACGAATCTAATGAATGAAACAAATCAGAAAGAAAAGCAAAAGAAAACGGAAACCTACCGTTTCAAGGTCGGGGCTCGAACCTTCAAAATCTTTTGGACTTGGGGCCAATACGGACCCCAATCGAGTGTTCTTGAACAAGAACACTCAACTAGGGTCGATTTGACCTCAAATCCTGAGACGGTACCTTGAGCTTGGCTTTGAAAATCCTTGATTCAAGACTTTTCAGACCCATTCGAGGGAAAACAAACACAGTTCATGGAAGAAGGAGTTGAGGTAGTTACGGGGTGTGATTTTGGGGCGGATTGGGCGACCTAGGGTTTTGGGGTCGATTCTTCGATCTAAGATTTGAAGAGTTCTGTCACGATTCGAGGAACAAGGTTCATAGATTTGGACTGAGGAAGGCTCGGAGGTTCAGGGGTGTTATTTGGGTGGCCGGCGGCGTTGTTGCCGCCGGGTTTCAGGCGAAAGGGCGGGGTTGCGGCTAGGGTTTTCTGGAGGAGGGGTTCTCGTCTCTGAGTTGGAGACGAATGGTGAATGAGGGGTTTGGTTTGGGGGGGGGGGGCTCAGGTAATTTGGTAAGTTAGAATGAGAGATTCAATCAGAGCCATTGGATGATTAAGATCCAATGGTTCTGATTCAATGAGTTATTGAAACGCGGTCGTTTGGGTGATAACGGGGTTGGGCTGGTTTGGGTAATGGGTCGATAACGGGTCAGGGTGGACAATCTGGACCGTTGATCAATTTAAATCAACAGCCTTGATCAGGGCTTCCCCAAACGACGTCGTTTGGGGTTTCTTTGAGATGGACCAGACCAGATTCGTTTGGGCCTCGGATTTGGGTATGATCTTGGGCCTGTCCGAGTTTTCATCTCATTTTTCCCATTTGTTTCTTTTCTAATCTTCAAAATTAAAAACCTAAAAATCCTAATTTAAGTTGTCAAACCAAAATCAACTTGACAAAATACTAATTAGCTTATAATAACTATTATCACACACAATTAAATACCAAAAAAACAAAATCACACAACTAGACCTTTAATGTTAAAAATGCAAAGTACATTATCTTTTGTGATTTTTCATTTTGTAAAACAAACTTAATTACTCCTAATTATAAAATTAAGTCCTAAAATGCAAATGCGACATATTTTTGTATTTTTATTAATTTAAACAAATAAACATGCACACACAAACGCAAGCAATAAGAGAAAAATAACACAAATCCACAAAAATTGCATACAACACGAAACTATTTTATTTTGAATTTTTGGGAGTCATTCTCATATAGGGCAAAAATCACGTGCTCACAATTTGTTGTCCTAAAAGCCTCTAGGACTGATAGGTGGGACGGGTAATAGCATGCAATAAGAAAACAAGACTATTTCGTGCCTAATACCTTAACTGAGTGGGAAGGCTAGACATGGAGATGATGATCACACGATAACACTACGTGTATGATTGGTTACCGTTGTTGTGTGGATGCTCCATGTGATTTATAAACCTAGGACCCCTTTCCTTACACAACTTTGCTTAATATAAATAAAATCATGTCTTTCCAACTGCTCAAAGCTCTTCCTTAAATTTTACAGCATTATTCCTTTATTCCAAATCCTTCTTCTTTGTTTGTTAAATGTTTCGATTAATTTTCTGCATTTAGACCCTTCTTTAAACAAATTGTAGATCATCTAGACCTTGACCCCCACATACTTGTCACATATCCATTTGCAACCCTTATGTGCAAAATCATTTGTATATCTATTTGCATTAAAGTCACAACATAGCATGGCCGAGAACCACACTAGTGCATCTAGAGGGGTGCCTAAGACCTTCCCCTCGTGATAATTTCTAGCTCCTACCCGAACTTTGGTTTTCCAACTCAAAACCCTTAGTGTCCTAATGCACTTAATCATTAGGTGGCGACTCTTCAATTCCAAAAACCCAATTCCCAAACGGGAATAGAGTTGTCCTCCCGAATGTCGTAAACCGATTTCGCTTTAGAAAAATGGGGTGTTGACAATACCCCATAGAAACCTTACTCTATTTAGTTGTGCATGCATCATGGTCAAACCTAGCCGAGTCAGTTATGTTGTCCGCATAATGATTCTTTAAGATAGACTTGTCCAAAGTCCACTGGGTTTTCCCAAAACCCAAATGGACACTACCACGTTTTGTGCATTTATTTGGAAAACTAAATGTTTCTATGCCAATTATTGATATTTAGTAGTCGAGTTTGGTGGGGGTAAGGGACTAACCCTTTGTCTTGCAGAAACATGAGGCACGAAGTCCCCAGATTCGGCATGGTCACCGATATCCACCCCAAACTGTTAAGCTAATGGAAGGATCTTCACTCCAGTGATCAGACTCTCATCCGAAAATATTTGGGGAACCTACCCTCTCTCTTGGAAATTCAACCCAACAACAAAATTATAGAAGCTTCTACTCTATTCTGGGATTGTGATAGGTTTGTGGTCCACTTCGGAGACATTGAGATGACACCCTTGCTCGAGGAAATAAGAGGACTGGCTGGCATACCAAGGGAAACTTCGGGTTTATTAATGCCCAAAAATTGCAAAGGTAGAGGTTTTCTCAAAATGATGGGTCTAAAGAAGAATCCAGACTTGACATGTTTGAAAGAGTCGTACATTCCCTTTGACGGCTATCTCGGCAAGAACAGTTTAAAACACTGTCGAAGCTAGCTTGGCTTATTTTGACCGAAAATCCAAACGGCATTCACTTGCCCATTGACTCTTTTTCTTATTTTTCAAATTAAAATAAAAGTCCTGGTTTTGCAAACACGGCTTTTCAGCACCTCGGGACGAAGATTTTAAGGTTGTGTGGACTAACCGGTCAAAAAACCTTAAAATTACCAAGGGTGGCTGTTTATGCAAAGTCTGCCTTCGGCGTCCCTTTCAGGAACATTCGGCTATTTTTGATAAAAATGGCATCACCCGACTTATTTTGGGAACATTCGGCTATATTTGACAAGAGCGGCATCACCCGACTTATTTATGATGAAAATTAAAATTTGATATTTTTTTGGCTATTTTCGCAAAAGGGGAGGTTGGACCCGATGAGGGTTGCCTACGTATCTCACACCCTGTGAGAATCAAACCGACGTAGTTCGCCAATAAAATAGACTATTTTTGAAAAAACATTTTTTTCCTTTTCTCTTTTTATTTCATCGGTAAATAAAGCAAACTATTTTTTTGAAAACAAGACTTTTTCTTTTCATTTTTCTTTAGCAAAATAAACTATTTTCTAAAACAAGATTATTTTCATTTTTCAATTTTTTATGGTAAATAAAACAAAATAAAATCTCCCTTTTTTTCTTTTCATTTGGTAAATGAAACAAACTATTTTGAAAAATAAAATATTTTTTTTTTCATTTTTCTCAAAAATTCGGCAGAGTTTCGATACTATTTGGGCATTGGTATTTTCAAAACAGGTGATTAACTCTCTTTCCCTCTACACTGCTATCTTTTTTTTTCAATTTCTCCCAATATTCAAAAGCCGGTCAACATACAAGTCCGAAGCAAAATAAATGCACATGTAGCAAATAGGATGCATTAGGATGATCTTTTTCATTTCAGGTACACCTGTCCTAGACAGATCCAACCCCTGTGTTGAGTCTCCAGAGTCAAATGCACATGATGCAAACAAACGTTCCTATTGGGGATCCGGCATGATGCAGTGTTATTCTAGGTTCAAAACCTAGGTGTGTGTTCTAAACCTGGCTTACCCGAGCGGACAACTTGAGCCGAGGGGGAGGCAACGTACCGGGAATACATAAGCTTCACCGGCTTAGCAACTTATCTGAACCTCGTTCTAAAATTGGAGTAGACTCTATACAGAAAAGAAGTCACACGAAGTGCACCCTTCTTCATGATTTAGAAGACTCAGAGAGGAGATGGGTTTCGGCACAGTTTATATACAGTTCACGGAATATCAAAGCGGTAAAAACAGTCAATTAGCACATTAAACACAGATCATGTAGCAAAATCAGATAAATCCAAACACAACAATTATTCTAATCTCGAATTCTGAACCCTGAAAAAAAACATTCTAGGTTAAATTCCCCAGCAGAGTTGCCAGAGTTGTCGCACCTCCTTTTTCGCCTACTACACCCCAGTAAGGGTATAGTTAAAGAGAGTTTTTCCAATTAAAGGACAATCAAAATGGGATTCGTTTTATTAAAGATCCAGAGTCACCACTTGGGAGATTTATGGTATCCAAAGTCACCGGTTGAATCCCGAATCGAGGTAAAGATTGACTCTGTATTACAGTCCGCGAATCAAAAATCCGGATAAGGAATTCTGTTAACCCGGGAGAAGGTGTTAGGCATTCCCGAGTTCCGTGGTTTTAGCGCGGTCGCTCAACTGTCGTATTCGCCTTATTTATCTGATTTTAGTAGATCATGAACCTATGTGCAAATTTTAACTTTTAACCGCTTTTATTCATTTTAAAGAAGATTGAACGTCGTTTAAAATATGTCTTTGGATCGCGTCACATGAAATGCACCCGCGATCCGGAACACATTTTATTCAACGTTTTAGGATTCGATTTGGGTCGCATGAAGTGCACACCCGAGTTTAAGAAGATAAGATTATTAAACACGCGCCTAAAGAGACTAACACGTTATTATTTTTTGGTAAGGCCGTGAAACTCGCTAGACAACCCATCCCGAAGTCTAAGCAATTTAATATACATTTAACGAGGGCCCCGCAGTTTGAACATTTTATTTGGTGAGGCTCGTCTCGTTTATTATTTAAAGGCAAGCCTAAAGCAATTATTATTTTTCTATACTTTTGTCTCTAAGCATGAAGAAAAGGTCCTAATTAGTTAACATTAAAAGCTCGGGCTTCAAGTTCAGGTCAGGGTCCAAACAAAAGGGAGCGCCTTTTAGTTTGAACCCGCTACCTAACTTGAAACCCGCAGAAGGTTATTTGAATATAAGTAACCAGTTGCCGAAAGAGTCCAAACCATATAATATGTACATTAACTATGAATTCTAGCTGATATTACTTACACCGGCGTTCAAATGATTCATGATTCTAGAAACAAACTTTTGTAATTGTGAGCAAGGCTTATAGACTGATTCTCAATTCATTTTTAATTATTAACACGTGGGGACCTAGAGTCAATTTTTATGCTATTGTCAACATCCGCAGTCAGCTTATTACTAAATAACAACTCCCTGCGCATGATGAAAAACCTAATACAAAATGACGATCAACAACAGTCCACTTAACCTATACATGTCCTAATTATACATGACAGATCGTTACAATCCAATTTTCAAGCAGTTCACATCAGTTGGAAGTAATTCTAATTAAGCAAATCATGTTCTAATACAACTCAACACATTAAAACTAACAACTATGCATCACATGATTGACTATAACTACAAGAGCTAGCTATCACATCCTATAAGATGATTTTACTCCACTGCATATCCAAAACAAACAAGGAATGCAACAAATGAGTCTTGGTTCACACCTCATTTCATTTCAAAAGGCCCGGAGAGTACAAAATATGTTTCTGGAGATCTGCTTACAGTAGAAAAAGAAGAAGAAAATCAGCAGCAGATAACAGCAGCAGCCGCAGATAACCAGCAACACAACATTAATCAGCAACAACCCAACAATAAATGCAGCAAACCCAGAAGAATTACATCTCCAAAAGGGTGACTACTGACAGGAAATCCATCGAAGGGACTGGGACAATCATATCGCTTTTCATCACCCAAAGAAAATGAATTACATGCCCACCATGTTCTCCCAACTAGAGAATGCTAGAGAATGGGTCGAACTCTTTAAGAATCTGACTGAGGACCAAGTACAATGGATATTCGAGTGGTTCCCAACCGAGGAGTTCATCGTCCGATCCAAGGACGCACCTTTTCCTAATACTAATCAGCTTAAGAGGAACATACCCTTATGTACCTCTTCGGTTTATGAGACAAGCGGGAAGGAAGCAGGTTATACCAAGGGTCGACAAGATGAGTCACTTTCGGGCAGACTTCCAGAATGACGATAGCCCTTACAGGTGCCAGGCTCAGTATATGTGGCATTGCAAGATTTTCCTGGGAAAGGACACCATTGAACCAGACATGTACCATACAGGTTGTGCTCCCTATTACTCAGGCTGGTTAGAGGACAATCACAATGGTCTCGGTCAACCCGGGTTTGTTCGAGGTAGCAGGATCATCGATGAAAAAGCTGAATCACAGGTCAAGTACAACCATCTGTGAAAGAGAATCAGAGAATGCGAAAGTGAGCACCGTGAGATATAGGAAGCTAATCAAAAGCTAATCGAAGAGTGGAAGGATATGGCTATCAGTGCCAGCAAGCAATTGGTCTATTTGGAGCGGGGTATAGTAGAGTTGGAAAAGAAGTTTTTGAGGAGGGTCGAAGATTGCTGGACTGCTGAAGGAAATGAAGGCAGACATCTGGCCAGAGCCTACATGTTGTTGGGACTGTGCGAGCTGGGGAAGCTGTTCGATGGATCCAATGATGTCGAGTCTGGGGAAGGTCCCTTTGGGACCAAATAGATAGGAATTTCCATTTTCGCTTTATAAAATGTAATAAGGCCAATGTCCATTAGTGACTATTAGTTTCCTGTTATTTTAGTGTCGATTTGGGATTCATCTACCTTTTATCAATGAAATAAGGCATTTAGCATTATAAGTTCTCCAAAATTTACTTGTCCTTAGGCCTACCTCGGGCACAACGAGGTCCCCAAAATTGGGACACGCTTTATATTTCAAGCACTACGTGTTTAAATATCGCAACATTTTTTCTTATGATCCTCACTAACTTGTTACCTTTTGATTTTACTTTTGTTTATTCCCCTTCCCATAGGTTAGTTCGTGAACTCTGGCAATATCATCATATTTTACGAGATCCAAGGGGACCTACTCCTCCTCCTAGTCCTGTCAGACACAAAAACAAAGGAAAAATGGAAGACTTGAACAACTCAGCTAAACGGGAAGAGGTCACTCATGGTACTATGGTCCCCAAGGAAAACGCATCCTAACTGGAACAAAAGCTGTTGAAATATCAGGAAGAGCTGGATCAAGTTCGAAATTTGGCAAATCTGTCATTTTCCCTCACCACTCTAGAGGTTACTTTCCCAACTACTCAAAATCCTATACCTTCGCAAAACATCCCAAAGCAACAAAACCATACCACTCCTCACCACTACTACTGTCACACTGTCCATGCCACACTGTTGCCAATCGTTTCTCATTGATCATCAATCTATGCTTCATCATCACACTCCATTTGGATTCTCAGAATTAAATTGGCTTTTAGAACTCGGCCGGAGACTCCTCATGCATGTCATGTTATTGAGACTAGCATAAAAGAACTGTACAAGAACGAAAAGAAAAATAAGAATGAAACTGTCAGGAATGAAGAAGAAGGGAAATTGCATTTCATTGAAATTGAATGATAACAAAGTTTAGCGCACCCAAATGGACTGAACATAGAATCTGAACCACAACCCTGGAATAATCCAGACAACTAAAAGAAAATCAAAGCCCACTACCAAAACTCCCTCCGAGTAGGAAGAGGAGTAGCTTCCAGATTGTTGATCTTCCCATTCGGCCTGACAAAATGCACCTCTTCATCACCGGAACCTTCCCCAATTTCTACCGTGTTCACTTCATCAAATAGAATTTGGACCCTCACAAATCAACTCCTCATCAAAGACAACCCAAGTTTTGGAACTGCTCAGACCGGACGCTTCACTCCCCTTGACTTGACCAAAGTTCTAAAGAGGTGTGGGATAGGCCTAGAGAGTGGCCATGCTTTCTTTTCCAACTTTGTAGCCTTCTTCACATCATCCTCTGTAGGCTTGAACCTCAGACCAAATGTACCCAGATTTTTACGTAGAGATACGGGCTGAACAACACCTTGCAAAGATGCCCCCAGACCTTTACCCGATGCAAAACCATACTTCAACATCTCATTAGCTACTATTCAGAACGAAGGTGATAGCCTCAGCCTTGGAATGCATTTTCCTTTAGGAATCTTTTCAACAGACATAGTTTTGGAAGTTTGATAAGCTATATATCCTTGATCATGTCCAGCCTTAATAAATGGAACAGATCAATCTTCTTGAAATGATACAACTATCTCTTGTTTGTCCCACTCAAATTTCAACATTTAATGTAATGATGATAGCACTGCTTTAGCCGCATGTATCCAAGGCCTACCCAATGATAAATTATACGGGGCAACCACGTCTAACACTTGAAACTCCACACTGAAATTAACTGGCTCTGTCACCAATTTAAGCATTATATCTCCAACAGAACCTTTTCCTTTCCCATCAAGGCCTCGAACACCTACACTGTTCATGTGGATTCTTTCAGTGTCAATCTACAACTTTTGCAAAGTGGACAGAGGGCAAATATTTGCACTAGATCCATTTTCCACCAACACTCTGGTGACAAAATAATTTTTGCACTTCACCGTGACACAAAGAGCTCGATTGTGTTCCATACCCTCTATAGGAAGCTCATCATCCGCAAACGTGGTCCTATTTGCTTTGAAGATTCTGCTAGCAATCTTTTCTAATTGAGTCACTGTAATATTATCAGGAATATGCGCCTCGTTTAGAATCTTCATTATGGCCCCGCGGTGTTCATATGAATGTGTAAACAAAGATAACAGAGAAATATTAGCTGGAGTTTTCCCTAATTGTTCAATAATGAAATAGTCTTGCACTTTCATCTTCTTCAAGAACTCTTCGGCCTCCTCCTCGGTCACTAATTTCCTTACTGGCATTTGGCTACCCTTAAAGAGCCTGGCATTCCTTAGTTCTTTTGGAGGTAAGATATCTTCCGAAATGAGTCGGTCCTCTGATCTTAACAAATTCTTCCTCCACTTCCTTTCCCTTATGTGTCATTATTGCTCGTTTGTAGTTCCACGGGACATCTATTGTCTCAACTGCTGGCAATCGAGTCATTGATTCAATAGCAACATGGGTAATGGGAAACCCTTTCACAACTACAACAGGCTTGCTTGGTGCCCCTAGTACCACCAACTTTGGCTTTTTCTGATTTGCCCCGACACCATTCGAAGACCCTTTTGCAAACATCACATATTTTCTAGATACTTCATCTTGGTCCACAATGTTAGCGGGTTTTTCAATTCCAATGGGAGGCCCAAAATGAGGAGCACAACAGTATGCATCCGAGGTCTTGAAAGTTGGTTTTGTACCATAGTATTGGGCATCAGGAACATTGAACAAGGTTTCACTAGAAGATAGATGGATGTTGGCATGGGAAGGAGGTGCAAAAACCTAAGTAGTTAATGACACGCTTGTATTGGCGGGTGGAGCGTGAAAAGGCTGGGACAAGATGCCAGGGTCGTTGTGGCAAGGGATAAATCCAGGGGTATGTTGTGAGGAGAGATTAGCAGCATTGGAAATTTGGGATTGTGATGGTAGTGGGACGGAAGCAAGATTTTCGATGTAGTTGGTGGGGAATAAGGGTAGAGGGTGCCCACTAATCCAAACCTGGTACATCTCCGTTATCTGGTGTTTCAACCTTTGGGCCTCTTTTTTCAACTCAAATTCCAATTCGATAACACCTATGTCCGATCCCTTACTAGTCATGGCTGTCTTGCTGTTTGACCTTTGTGAGCACGTGATTTTTGCCCTAAGCAAATTATTCCTAAAATCCAAACAAAATGATTTTTTAGTTTTTGTTGATATTTGTGGCATTTTTGTGTTAATTAGTTGCATAATAATTCATATTAGAAAATACAAAATATGCATATGCATTAGGAGTTTAATTTTACAATTTTAGTATTAATTCATTTTTAAACAAATTAAAGGAAAAAATAGTATTTTAGTTTTTTAATTAAAAATTACTATAAAATAGATATTAAATAAATTTTAGAAATTAATTAGTTTAACAATTTAATAAAATAAAAAAATAAATACAAAAGAAATAAAAAATACAAAAGGAAAAGAAAATATAAAAATACAAAAAGAAAATACAATACAAAAATACAATACAATAAGATTTGGGCTAAAAAATTGGATTGGTTATTAGCCCAAAAATTAGAAATGTCCAGGCCCAAAAAGAGTCTCACCTGGTCTGCCCAGAAACACCCAAACGACCCCGTTTCAGTATCATCTGATCTGAGCCGTGGAAATAACTAATCCAACGGCCAAAGATTGATCTCTTTACTAAATAAAACGATGGCGTTTTGTATTTTTAATCTGGGCCGTTCATTTGGTTAATCTAACGGATGAGACTAAGTTTTCATTTAAATTAGACGGTGTCGTTTAGGGGGATCAAAATATTTCAGCCGTTGATACATTTAATCTAACGGTCATGGATCATCAGGGGTCTTTTAATATAGCAAATATACGTATAACCCTAAATCATTCACCTCGTCTCTTTCTCGTCTACCCCTAGCCGACCTTATCTTCTCTCTAGTCCCCGCCGGAATCCTACCGGCGGGAGACGCCACCTTTACCAACCGCCACACCATTAACACCCCAGAACCGTCTAAACCTCCTCTTTCCACCCCTATACCCCATTTTCTTCGAATCATCCCCTATCTCTTCGAATATACGAAGTTGTGTCGGCGGAACCCTAATTCCGACGAACATCACTTCGTCCAAATTAAACCAAAATCACACCATGGCTTCCTCTTTACGTCCTTAGCCCCATTCTAAAACTTTCAAGCCATAAAAGCCACTGAAAAAGTTCAAATCAAAACTCAAAGGTCTGCGGGTGACCAAAAAATCAAGAAACTGATATCCCAAGGCCCTGAAGTTCTGAAAAAGCTTTCAACTAAAAAAAATAAAAAAGAAAGAAGAAAAGAAAAGTAGAAAATCTGGAAAAAATAAAGCTAAGTCTTTCTTTCTTTTTGTTTCTTTTGCTTCTTTTATTTTTGTTTCTTCGCGTATTTGCTTCTGCATGTTAGGGATTAATTTTTTGATATCATTCTTAGGATTAAATAATTAGGTTATGATATTTTCAATATTATCTGTTTGATTTTTGTGGCAATTGTTGGATTCTGATATTTGAACTAATTTCTTTTAGATATTGATATTAATAATCAGTAGTAAATTAGGGTTAATAAAATTAATATAAGAAAATTTCTGTTGGTTTCTGAATTTTCAATTAACTGTTAGTTCTTAATCTTTTATAATTCTGATATTTTTAGAAATAATTTTGTTTTGTTATTAGTTAGTTTTAAAGAGTTGAATTGATTAGTTTGAATATTTGATTCGATTGGTTATAGCTAATTATTTCTGATTACACTTCATTAGTAGTTAATTCTGAAAATTAATTAAAATTTAAGGGGGGTAAAAGGGTAAAAGACAGTAGGGGTCATTTGGTGAATTTAAGTCATATTCAGGGGTAAGTTGGGTACAACAAAAGGTTTAAATGTAATAAGCCTTAGGAAATAGGGGTAATATGGGCACAAGAGAAGGGTAATTCAGTGAATGCTGAATAGTAGTGGGGGCAAAAGGGGAATTATACTAGGATAGAATGTTCTAGATAGGGGAATAAGTGTAATTTCTAATAAATAAAGGGTAATAATTGAATAACTAATAAACAATAAGTATAAAATTGAAATAAAAGAAGGACTACTTTGTAATTAACAAAGTTTGAATTTCTCTCCCTTTTAAACTCTATAAATAGGCATTCCTATGCCTCTTTTAATAAGTTTTTGCAATCTGAAATCTTCTTGAAAACACTTCTGCAATTCTAAGTCTTTACTTTCGAAATTCATCATTTCCAAAACTCCAAAATACCAAAAAACAGTATAAAAGTTCAAAAAATCTTACTATTCCACCAGAGTTTAATTAATTTGGAAGTTGTTTGGTTCTGATTGTCAAGTGTTGGTGAAATTATATTGTATTAGTCAAGTGCCTGGTTTTCTGTTGGTCTATCCTTACTGTGGTTGAGATCTGGTGTTGATTGAGGCTGTGATTGAACTGCTATTGAATTGATGTTGCTGATTCCTTTTACTATACAAATAGACCTAGAATCTCATCGATTTCCTTCCTTTTCTAGGTACAATCACTTCTATTTGATGTATTTCAAGCTTGATGCAATGAAAATCAAGTGGAATTATTGCTCATGAATCTGTTAGCAATAGATACCTTTTGTGTAAACAGATTTAAATAGATATAAATGCAGTAATTATATGTATTCATTTGGATTAATAGAACTTGTATTGGACTTTAAATTTCGGACTGTTTTGCTTCTATGTTTAGATTAGATGATATTTGATTTATAATAGAACTCTAATTGAACTTTAAGATCTAGCGAGTTAGCATATTACTGTTAAATTTAAAATAATTCGAACAGTTAGTCTATAATGAAAATCTGGAAATGTTTTAGTGAGTTCGATTTACTTTGATTAGTTTAGTTTAACTTTGATTGGAAAATTTAACAAATAAAAGTAATAATTTCATATATTTTCAGTGGCTTTAACGTTTTTTCAGTAGTTCAATAAATATTTGTTTTGATTTTAAAAATTTATAGCCTTATTCGGTTCTTATTTCATTAATATTCAGAACTGATAGTTGAATAAATGAACAAACGAATTTGAACATAAATTTTAAATGTTTTCTTCGTTAACTTTCTGCAGTGTTATTGAATACACTTAGAGTAGTTTAAAAATCAATTCATCACAACTGGTTCAGTACTTGTATCAAATTTCAGATTAGTGCAAGGCCTCCTGGTCTAATGTGATTTTGGGCTTTGGATTCACCTAACATAAGCCCATGTCATTGTTCAGCTTCATTTGTGAAGGCTTGGGCCTGTCTAAGGCCTATTTTCTATATATTTTTAACAACATATGCTTATTGGACCTTGTTAAAATCTAAAATTGGAGATTGCTTATGCACAATACTAAAGTGCTCGAATCAATTAGGGTTTTCGCTTTGATTTAAGGATAAATACAAATAAGGAATATAGTTTACTAGGATTGGCTTTTAATAATATAAATGAGATGAGCCTCGTCCAACAAATCAAATACATAGTCGCGGGGCCCTCATTAATTGCTTACTAAAATACTTAGTATCCGGGATAGGCCGTTTAGCGAATTTCACGGTCTTCCCAAAATATATAACATGTTAGCCGCTTTAGGCGCGATTGATAATAATATGACTTTCCTAAATACGGATGCATATTTATGTGACCCAAATCCAAATCTCAACGAAGTCGAAATGTGTTAAAAGCCACGGGCGTACTGGTATGGCGTGGTTCGAGATACATTTTCACGATGTTGCAATTCTTGTAAAAATTCAACAATAAAAGCGGATTATTAATAAAAGGCACATAAAAAATAGAATATATATGGAAATCAGATAAAATCAAATACAACAGTTGAGCGACCGTGCTAGAACCACAGAATTTGGGAATGCCTAACACCTTCTCCCGGGTTAACAGAATTCCTTTTCCGGATTTCTGGTTCGCGGACTGTTAACAGAGTCAAACCCTTCCTAAATTCGGGATTCAAACCGGTGACTTGGGACACCATAAATTTCTCAAGTGGCGACTCTGAACTTTTAATAATAAAAAAATGAATCCCGTTTCGATTGTGTTTAAAATGGAAAAACTCCTTTATTACGCCCTTCACGGGGTGTATTAAAACAGTCGGTGTAGAAAGGAGGTGTGACAACCTTGCGTACATGGATGACTCGCCTGAATGCCACAAACTAACCACCTGCCTAAAGACTCAACACATCAACAACAAATTTGTTAGCGATTAGGGCTTTAACAGATTGGTAAGCGCATATTTTTGGGAATGAATGCACATAAGAAGTTAACCGTTTCTATTATGCATTTTGATTGATTGCAAGCGTCATCCCGGCTTTCCTTATTTTCATTTGCAACTTTTTTCTTTTTCTTTTCCTTTTTTTCCATTCTTGCCCTTGCTTTCTCTTTGTTTTTATTCTCTCATTTCTCCCTCTTGTTTAGCCATTGCTTCCTTCTCACGATTTCTTATTTTTTTCTCTTTTTCTTTTCATTTTATTTTCTTCTTGTTTTTCCTCTCTTTTCTTTTCCTTTTTTTCCTTTTTCTTCTCTTTTTTTTATTACTCCATTCTTTCTCCTGGTTATGGTCGAATCCTCTGGAGATTGCCTATGTATCATGACCCCGCATGAATCTGACCGAGCGTAGTTCTAAAAACTCAGGAATAAAGCAAACAAACTGACATTCTCTTTTTCTTTTTATTTTACCTTGATGGCTACTCTAATGAGAAAAGAGAAATAAAAGAAGCTATCCTTTTGAAACAAATACTCTATTAAGAAAAAACCCTAGAAGAGAAAAATATTTTTTTTAGGAAGGAAGTAAAGTATGTGTCTTTTTCCTTCTATGTACAATGTCCTAAAGTTCTAATGAAAATAAAAGAATTTTTTTTTCATTAATTTCCCAAAAAAGAACCTCAAAAGAAAATCTCTTTGGATTTTTGAATTTTAGTCTTAATATACTAAAGAAAATATAAAAGTAATTTTTATTTAGATATTAATTGCCTAAAGGAAAAAAAACCACCTCAAAGGAATTTTTTTTCATTTCTAAAATTACTATTCTAAAGAAAACCTATAACGAAAATATAAAAACACAAAATTTCTCTCTCTTTTGGATTTTTTGACTTGTAACACATCTCCAAATACAAATAAGAATAACAAAAGACTAGGCAAACTCAACTAGACTATTACAAACTCTGACATCACCTAAAAGACTGAATGTCACTATACATGACTAAAGAGTAAAATATGAATAATTGACTCAAAAACATAAAATGACTCCTCGAGCAGCTCCTGAATGTAGTGATCCTGGGGTGTATGTCGTGCTCAAACTCCGATAAGTAAATTTACACCTATATGAGAAAACTTAAACCAATACTATGTGAGACAATAACATTCCCTACTAGACACATGCAAGATATGATGATTGAGGTTATTTTTGCAAAGTGGCTTATTTGGCCAAAAAATGGCTGGAAATGCACAATTTGGCTATGACCCCGCAAAGCCAAGAACCTAACATTTACTAGGAAGACCGGACCCTATGTGGGTTGCCTACGTATCACGCCCTGAAAGACGAGATCAGGTATGTGTAGTTCGGGCAAATAAAACAAAACCTTTTTTTTCATTTTTCTTAAAAATCAGGCAGACTTTCAGTACCATTTTGGATATTGGGTTTTCTTACAAAACAGGTGATTACCTCTTTCAACCCTCACAATGCTATTTTCTTTCCTAAACTCTCCCTTTTTATTTAAAAGTCGGCCAGCATGCAAATCTGAAACAGATAAATGCACAAGTAGGATGCATCAGGATGATCTGTTATTTTGGGTACACCTGTCCTAGACGGACCCAACCCCTGTGTTGAGTCCCCTAAGTCAAAATGCA
>MU728657.1:4001-19012 GCA_026770625.1 Nicotiana glauca
CCGGGTATATTAAAAAACACAAACATAATATAAATTCACATGTAAACATACTAAACAATACTAATATGCATAAATATACGAGTTTCGCCATAAAGTAAATTAAAATACCTCGATGTAAATTTTTTGAATTCGAAATTTTGCACCCGAAACACGGAATCGAAACCTTCTTTTGAATGTGGGACCTACACTCCAACACTTTAGGGGACGGGTGGGGCCGAAATTTTATTTTTTTTTATAAACGGAGTGGGGTGGGGGACCAACGTTGGGAGAAAAATTTTATTTTACAATGGTGGATGTCTCTGTTAAGGAGACGATCTGATTTTTTAAAGATGTATTTCGCAGTAAATTAATGCGAAATCACTGTAATTTGCAGTAATTTACTGCAAAATACAATTTAAAAAATGGCCAGGTAATTCGCCATAAATTACTGCGAATTGCAGTGATTTCACAGTAAATTACTGAGAATTACGTTAACCAAAAAAATTCCGTTAACCTAATTTGCAGTAATTTATTACGAAATAGGTATAAAAGTAACTTTTTTTTAACATTAAAAAAGAAATTTGAGTCCAATTTATTATTATCTCGGTTTCGGACTCGTGCTTTTACGCAGAAAAATTTAGGGACCTTTTTCAGAGATCTTTCAACAGATAAGGTGGGAGAAAGCATCTTTTCCGAACAGATTTTGGTACAGTTATGCCCTTCAGATTCTTCTTTCTTTTTATTATTATTATTATTATTATTATTATTATTATTATTACTATTATTATTATTATTATTTCCCTCCTTTTACATTTATGTTAAATGTTAAATTACCTCTCTTTCGATCAAGCTTGGGCCTTAGCACGCTAAGACCAGGCTTTAGCCTGGCGAGGCCAAGTCTGTAGCCCGGTTCGAACTTCGGAGTATTCATTCTTTTATCACTATAACCCGGCCCAACTTCATTAAATACACACAGTGGCTCATTTTTTAGAAGAAACATGATGCTTTAGAGTGAGATAAGGAGCCCTAGATTGAGAAAGTGATCTTCACCAAATCATCCTTCAATTCTTACACAAACCTTCGAAGATTAACAAGAAAAACACATTAGATCTTTATCCTTCTGATTGGGATTGTTAGGATTTCCGGAACGTTGTAGTAATTTAAAGAAAAGCTCAAACAAGGTATGTTGGCTAAACTTTCTCTCTTAGAATCGCATTCCATAAATGATTCCATAAAGTCCAAGTATGGTTCGCTCAAAATTTCATAATTTCTATATTCTGGGTCATTAGCTATAAACTTGACTATTATGAAATGAGCCTTATGATTAAAGATACATATTCAAAGTATGGGTTCCATATTAAAATGTTATTCTTTGAGTCAGGTTTCAAATAAAGACTAAGTATGCCAAATTATGTGAGAAAACTCGATATGATTAAGACTCATAATTACTCATATGTGTACCTAAAGTCTTGATTAAAAATGTCTTGTTGTTGATAATCTATAAAGATTCTTGAAAATAAAATAAATGAATTGGGGATATAGAGTGTGAACATCGTGCCAAGTATACAAGTAATGATTATGGCTAGTGTTGCCAATGAAATGTGAGGATGTGTTAAAGATTACGAAATGAACCTCGACTCAACTGTTTAAAAATGATTCAACAAAAAAATTGCCTAAAATCTTTTGTACTCATTTCATGCCCATAAGTGGCTATTTATAACTAAGGATTTGCTTTATAAATATATCTGGTGTGATTTGAGATCTTACATACTCATGTGTTCAAATTGTACATTGTCATTTCTTTGAAGGAGTTTGCAAGAATAAATGGTTTGTTGTTTGTTTATGATTTTGATGTGAGTTTCTATTGTTTGTCGATATGCTCCATTCTTTGGGAAGAAAACTTTTGTATTTAAAGTTTCAATTACTAATGAATTTGAGGTATATGATTGTTGAATATGCGATATGTTGATATTGGTTGGTGATCGTTGACATTGAAAGAGGTGAAAGGGTGGAATACGAAATACTGCCATTGTGTCATGAAAGAAGAATCATATGTATAGCCAATAAATTAATGATATTGCGAGTAGATAAAAGTACCAATAAAGCTATGTACGATATGAAAGATTTATTGTATGTAATATGTGAAAATTGTGGACGGTCTATAAAATGCACATGAATATTGTATATTTGATCCTATGGACGGTCTATGAAATGCATAGGCATATTGTGTATGTGATCCTATGGACGGTCTATGAAACGCATAGGTGTATAATATAATATGTGAACCCTATGGACGCGCTATGAAAAGCATATGTGTATAATATAATATGTGAACCCTATGGATGGGCTGTGAAACTCATAGGTGTATAATATAATATGATAACCCTATGGACGGGATATGAAACGCATAGGTGTATAATATAATATGTGAACCCTATGGATAGTCTGTGAAACGCATATCCAATATGAACAATAGATGCCACTTCCATTGCCCTTGTTTGCACATGTTGTTACATTGACGTTATATTTTGTGTCTCACGCATAGTTCATATGGCACACTTAATCCCAAAAGATGTTCAGAATTAAGTAAGTACAATAAGACTTGAAACGTGATTCTATGGGACGTTTCATAGTTTCTTGAGGTACTTCATTTGCCTCTTATTTAAGTTACTATATTTCCATATGTGGACATTTGGATATTGTTGGTTTTGACTTGTTATTCTATGGTTTCTTTTCTTATATTTCTAAAGGTGGAATTTGTGTGAACCGGATGACTCTTCCCGATTACGGATGGCATGACAACCTTCTTAAGGGTTTGAGTATGTTTTTCTTTTTGCTTTTTAGTAGTTAGTTGGTAAGGGTTCCTCAAGCAAAGCTTCACTTGGACCTAACACATTTGTCTTTGATACCACGGTAAAAAACAAATCGTTGTGTGTGGGATGGTGAAAGTTGTGACCTTGAGACTCTTGTGTTGGCCGATAATCATCAAGTGGTTTTCTGGACCATAGTGTTTCTCAAATCTGATCTAAGGTTGTTGTGGGCCTCCGACTCCATGTATTTAGCAATCCCAAATCTTGTGTGGTGAGAATTTGAATTGTAAGTCCAAGTTCCGAGCCATTGGTCTAAAACTTTCCATGAATGTTTGTCTAGGCAAAATCCTATGTGTAATTTGAGTTGAGACGTGATTATAGGCTCTCCTTGATCCGAATGATATCTTGAACACTTCCATAGCCTACCAATAATAAAATCCCTAGTCAACCTTTTTGAGCCTTAGACCTTTTTCTTTTAAGAACCACGCTACAAGCCTTTACGCGTTCCAAAGATACTCTCTCTTGGCACCCGATCTTTCCTCAGCACATAAAAGTTAAGTTTGGGGGGAAAGACGAGGATTGAAGCAAAGTGGTAAAAGATACAAAATGAAGAAAAGGAAAGGCAATAAAAAAGAAAGAAAATCAAAAGGACAAAAAGAATGTTCAATGTAGAAAAGAATGAAGGGATTCAATAAAAGCAAAGAATGAAAGGTGTGGAAAATTTAGAAAAGAGAAAAGATTTGAAATGAACAAGAAAGAGTGATAGTGTGTCTCTCTAACCCGTTAGAAAGAAGTTAAATGACTTAAAAAGTAAGTGAATGAATGCCAAAATGAAGCAAAAGAAGTGCTAAAGGGAAGATGGAACCTACTTAGACCAAACATTTCCTACCCTACACCGAAAGCCTTCACTATGTCTCTACAAAATCCCTATGTAATCTTGAGTTGAATGAAGCTTACTTTAGCGGTGACTCACATAAGGGGCAAGCATATGGTACCTAGTGCCAGACTTTTGACTTGTCCTTGAGAGAGATGAGTGTATTTCCATTAACCTTGTTCTGAGTGTGAGGTTTGCTTAAGGATAGTAGAGGATGTATAAGTTTGGGTTCCACAATGACCGCAATAATAGAAAGAGTTCCTTTGATGTGTTGATCAACTCTTGATGCTCTTGTGTCGCACTAGATCCATGGTGTTTAAAAGAGTGAATGTTGTTAATAGAATTGAGGGAAATTGTTAGTCCCAATTGATGCTAGTTGAGGTCACTTTAGGTCAGCCGAGTTTTCTTGGA
Organism: Nicotiana glauca; assembly: GCA_026770625.1. Lineage (NCBI taxonomy): Eukaryota > Viridiplantae > Streptophyta > Magnoliopsida > Solanales > Solanaceae > Nicotiana > Nicotiana glauca. The sequence continues at coordinate 8,076 of MU728657.1, forward strand.
CTTACTCTTAAGGGGTGGATCTTATTTTGTTTGCTTGAGGACAAGCAAAAGCTTAAGTTTGGGGGAGTTTATAACTAGGGATTATGGTGTATTTCACACTTCTTCTTACTTGAGTTGTGATTAGAAATGTGTACAAAATAGTCCCAAAGGTTTACATGTTATACTTGATTGCAGGGTTTGATCAACAAGGTGACAATTCGTCAAAACCAGCTCAAAAAGGAGTGAAACATGCACAAGTACCAAGAACAAGTCCAAGCTCAGTAAAACAGGACCAATGCGGCCGCGCTCCATTATGCGCGGTCCGCAAAGAAGAGGTTCAGAGAGTACTCATCTCAGGAAGCAAAGCAATGCAGCCGCACTCCATTCTGTGCGATCCGCAAAGAAGAGGTTCATAGAGTGCTCAGTTCATGCAGCCAAGTAATGCGGCCGCACTCCATTTTGTGCGGTCCGCATTGACTTCATTGCGGCCACACTCGTTTCTGTGCGGTCCACAAAAATCAAGTTTAGAGAGTTGTCGAGTTGGAGGAGCATTGCCAATGCGGTCCGCATTCCATTTTGTGCGGACCATAATAGGAGCCAACACGGCTGTGGTGCATTTGGTGCGACCCGCGGTGGCCAAGTTTAGAGGGCAGAGATTTCAGTCAAGAGCCTTAGTGCGACCGCACTCAATTTTGTGCGGTCCGTACTAGCCCCGCAGGGGTATGTTTGTCCAAATTTTTTGACCTAGTATAAATAGTTTCTTTTCCCATTTTTAGGTCATCAGTTAGATTTTGAAGCTAAGTTGCGCTCGTGAATAGCGTTCTTTTACCATTTGGAGTAATTTTACAATAGTTTTATCACTGGATCTTCAAGTTTTAATTAGTAATTAATTATTATAGGTTTTTCTTCATTTATTTCTTTATTTTCCTCTATTATAATGAGTAGCTAGATCCATTAGCTAGGGTTGTGGCTCAACCCTGGTGTGGGTAATTGATGGGTCTTGTGTTTTAAGGCTTGAATATCTACGGGTGTTTGGTGTTTGGACTAATTTATAATTTTATTGTTAAATTAGTGGTTGCAAACACTAGTTTATGCCTAGTTGATTTGGGCTCTCCTAAGTCTATAAAATTAGTCCAACAAGGAATTGGGGCGTACTCAACAGAATTGATAGCCCCAATTAAAGGGTTAAACTGAGAGATCGCAATACCCGACTTGAACCTCAATTTCTTGCACAAATGATCATACCCAATTGATCTTGAGAAAGTCAATTAGGGCAAAATCACTCGAACTATTGAGTGGTATAGAGTGAGTAGAATCATGCGATGGTTATATCATAATCCTCAAATATGACAACCTAGCCTTAGAGACAAGAACCCGTTAAGTATCCACGTAGGAGAAAGTCACTTTCCTAGTGCCTTTTAACTAACTAGAAAACCTTTAATAGTCTTCTATTAGCTTAATTTAACATCTTAGTAGTATAAATTTAGAAGTAATATCAAAAACCAAAAAATCTTAGAAGTGCAATTAGGAACAACTACACAACACTAATTTAGATACAAACACAATTCCAATCTCTAGCTCCCTGTGGAAATCGATCTCGACCAACTCAGGTAAAAGATTCTTCGACCTCTCTTGCTACTTTATAGTAGTACAGTGATGGCCTCAAACAATGGGTTTCCTACATATCCTTGGCTACAAAGGAATCAGGTAAATATAGTTCGGAAGTTTTGGTAGCTGGGACTACCAGAAAGTTGTGATTTCACTGTTGTTGCTACTTGTTGAACTTCTTATTACACCAAAATCAAAATAAAAAGAACCTAAACAAACCTATCAGATATGAGTTACAAGATTCCTATCTATAAGTCTTTTGAAACTTGATCTTGAATCTTGGCTGGTTCTTTGCCCAGACTCTGGTATGAACCTTGATGCTTACTTGTTGCATGTGCTAGTTCATTCTTCTATCGTAATCGATTAGTTAACATGTTGGTTAACCGTATTCTGAAACACGGAAAAAAATCATTGGCTTATCAAATTATCTATCGAACCGTGAAAAAGATTCAACAAAAGACAGAAACAAATTCACTATCCGTTTTATGTCAAGCAATACGTGGAGTAACTCCCAATATAACAGTAAAAGCAAGACGTGTAGGTGGATCGACTCATCAAGTTCCCATTGAAATAGGATCCACACAAGGAAAAGCACTTGCCATTCGTTGGTTATTAGCGGCATCCCGAAAATGTCCGGGTCAAAATATGGCTTTCAAATTAAGTTTTGAATTAGTGGATGCTGCCAAAGGAAGTGGTGATGCCATACGCAAAAAGGAAGAGACTCATAGAATGGAAGAGGCAAATAGAGCTTCTGCACATTTTCGTTAAACCATGAACAGGATCTATACATCTCGATCGAAAAAGAATCAAGAGAAAAAGAAAGAATCGGAATTGATCGATAGATTTCTCGAAACAAACGAAAAGGAAAGATGAAACATAAATCATGGATCAACTAAGCCCTCTCGGGGACTTTTTTAAAGAGGAACCTCAAATAAATACCATGGAATAAGGTTTGATCCTATTCATGGAGATTCTGTAACTATTCCAAAAATGGAAAGTCCGACACAATTGGGATTTTTTTTTGGAAATTGGAAGCAGTTACTAATTCATGATCTGGCATGTACAGAATGAAAACTTCATTCTCGATTCTACGAGAATTTTTATGAAAGCCTTTCATTTGCTTCTCTTCGATGGAAGTTTGATTTTCCCAGAATGTATCCTAATTTTTGGCCCAATTCTTATTCTGATGATCGATTCAACCTCTGAACAAAAATATATACCTTGGTTATATTTCATCTCTTCAACAAGTTTAGTAATGAGCATAACGGCCCTATTGTTCCGATGGAGAGAAGAACCTATGATTAGCTTTTCGGGAAATTTCCAAACGAACAATTTCAACGAAATCTTTCAATTTCTTATTTTACTATGTTCAACTCTATGTATTCCTCTATCCGTAGAGTAAATTGAATGTACAGAAAATGGCTACAACAGAGACTTCTTCTGATCAAAACGGGAGATGCAATGCTCGCGACTTCGGTCATGTCTTGAGCAGTCCACATCTTTTCCGGATGCTTCTACATTTTGGATTTACTTCTTTTCTTTCTTTTCCATATTCTGGATTGAGACTGCTTCTTTTGGTCATCTCGAACCTTGTGTCTTGAGGTAAAACCTTCTCAGACACCAAAACAAATAAACGAACGAAATATTTTGCCCCAAGTTTCACTAGAAAATTTTTGTGAGTTATTTGTAACAAAACTATATACTACTTCATTATTAAAAGCAGCAAAAGGTCAGGATTGGTATACCCTGGGAGAACATGATTCATTGGCAACGCTGTACCCTTCTTGTCTAAATGGTGCCTCAACTAAGGATTGATGTAAAGGAGACTAGGGAATGGAGACCTTATATCTAAAATAAGATAAACTGGGGAGTAGAGACCCTATATCTAAAATAAAATTAACTAGGAAGTGGAGACCCTACATTGGAAAAAGAGACTAGGGAGTGGAGACCATATGTCTAAAATAAAGATCAACTAGGGAGTGGAGACCCTATGATTGAAATAAAATCAACGACGGAGTGGAGACCCTATATTGGAAAAGAGACTAGGGAGTGGAGACCCTATGTCTGAAATAACATCAACTAGGGAGTGAAGACCCTATGTTGGAAAAAAATACTAGGGAGTGGAGATCCTATGTTAGAAAAAAGGAGACTAGGGAGCGGAGACCCTATGTCTAAAAATAAAAGCAACTATGGAGTGGAAACCCTATGTTGGAAAATGCAACTAAGGATTGGTGTGTCATATACAACCATGATTTTGAATTGGTGTGCCCTATACTACCATGATTTTGAATTTTCTTTCTTTTATTTCTTCTTTTTATTAAGAGGATAAATAAAATGCGGAAAGAATTTGGAGAAGACTTCCCTTTTGGAGTTGTGGCTGCTGCAGAGCTATTTTAGTCTCCGCGCGGTTTCTTTTGGTTGCACATGCTTTCTTGCAAGGTTGCTTTTTGATTGAACATGTTCCCTATTTTGCAAACGAAGAAAAATATTTAGTTTGATATGGTGGTTGGTTTTCCAGCCTTGAGTGTTCCAATCACTTAATCTCGACGGCTTCTTTGATAATAATTTCACCTGCAACTAGTTGTTTTCTCACTATTGGTTGCTCTTTTGGCACCGGAGAACCCTTGGCTTTTCCAAAACTTTGCCATGAAGATTAGTCATGTGGAACTCAACCTTTTCAACTTCATTTTCCCCTCCTAGGCACTTTAATTTGATTTTTTTTAGAGATTTCATTTCAAAATATCGGCTGCCATGGCCAGTCGACTTGATACCCCTATAGAGGCTAGGTGACTTTTTGCATATTAGCTTGTGTCAAATGAGAACCCTGTAAACCAGTCTTAACATCCCTTCTTTGTCTTAGTTTTAGAATAGAGTTAGGCCGAAGGGGATTCAAAGAAAAACAAATAATGGAATGGACAATCAATTTAGATAAGAGGTATACTTTTTGGGGAAAGGAAAGAAGGACTTATCTAGAGTACATGTGGATTTATATGAACATGACATGCCTTTTGGAATGGATGCCTGATCTATTTAAACCGTCCGACTCTCATAAATTCATCACGACTTTTACCTAAAAATCAAGAAACCTTGCCTAAGACTGTGTCGATGCCAATGGCTGTGGGGATCCTCTTTTTTATTAGTAGCTCCCTTTACAGGTTTTCACTAGCTGACCTCTCTCATTTCTCTTCTCACCATCGCCTTACAGTGCTCTTTGCGAGTTTTCACTAACAAGACTCTCTCATTTTAATTTCTCTACTTATCGTCGCCTTACGAGGCCTGCAAGGGTTTCACCAACAAAACTCTCTCACTTTATTCTCTCATTTTTGTTGCATCAGATCCAAGTAACTGTATCCTCCGATTCTTGAACATTCTTGTCGATTAATCGGAAGGACTTGAAAAGAATTTGGGTAAAAAGAATTTGAATTGAATTACAACTTTAGAACCTTTCAGGAGAAACCATTGCCGAACCTCTATGACATCTGCCCCAGTTTCAACTTTTGGGGGGAATGTGAATTTTTGTTTTGGTGTGACTTAACCCCAAAGAAAGGCTGCCTACATATCCTTTCGAAATCAAGCCGAATGTAGTTCCAAGAACTTTGCCTTTTGTTTCTTTTGTTTTTCTTTTTTTTCATTCATTTTTTTTCTCTTACTTTTTTCTTTTGTTGTAAATTCCAGGTTCCAAAGAGGGTAATCAAAGAAAAGGAACCGGCTCAACGGGTTTGCAAAGGGTTGATAGTGTTTGGATAGAGAGAAAGAAAACCTTCGTCATCACAATAGGAGCATGTTAAAGCTGTGAAAAAAAGTTCAAACGTAATACCTTTTGAACGCATCTGCATTGACAGTTTTCTCAGGTTCATTTCCTTCTATGTCTCCCAAATACAGTGCTCCCTTTGGCAACAATTTGGAGCACATTTTTCTTTGGCTTCTTCATGATGTGGGAGGATACGTCTCAAAACGAGTTGCCCCACTTTAAATTTTTCTGGGCCGCACTTTCTTGTTGTAGTCACGGGCCATTTTTTTTTATACAAATGCCCATGGCAAACTATGACCATCCATTTTTCATCAATCATAGTCAACTATTCCAACAGGGTCTTGACCCATTCAGCATCCACGATCTCGCCTTCAAAAATGATCCAAAGAAAGGGAATCTCAACTTCTGCATGTATTACGGCTTCAGTGCCATAAACCAATAAGTAGGGAGTGGCCCCAACTGATGTGCACACGGTTGTGTAATATCCCAATAATGCAAATGGCAAATTTTCGTTCCATTGTCTGGAACCCTGAATCATTTTCTTGAGAATTATTTTGATGTTCTTGTTTGTAGCTTCAAAGGCGCCATTAGCTTTGGGCCGATAAGGGGTAGAGTTACGATGCGTAACTTTAAATTGCTCGCATACCTCCCTTATCAAGTGGTTGTTCAGATTTGCAGCATTGCCTGTGATAATAGTTTTAGGAATACCAAAACAACAAATAATATGGGAATGCACGAAGTCCACCACTACTTTCTCAGTGACGGCTTTGAAAGTGACTACTTCGACTCACCTTGTGAAATAATCAATGGAAACCAAGATGAATCTGGGCCCATTTGAAGCTTTCGGCTCGATTGGCCGAATAACATCCATGCCCCATGAACGAACGGCCAATACACTGACACAGGATGTAGCTCTGAAGGAGGTGCATGCATTAGGTCACCGTGTATCTGCCACCTCTGGCATTTCCAGACGAAACTGCAGCAATCTTTTTCTATTGTCATCAATAATAACCACACAGGAGGATTTTCTTTGCAAGGACATACTCGTTCATGTGAGGCCCACATACTTCCGAATGCACTTCATTCATGATCTTTTCAGCATCTCGAGAATCTACGTAACTCAAAAGGTTCATATCTGGAGTTCTTTTGTATAGGACCTCCCCACTCAAAAATAAACTGCTTGCAAGCCTTTTGATAGTTCTCTTTTGATCCCCAGTTGCTTGCTCAGGATATTCTTTTGTTTTCAAAAACCTTTTGATATCACAGTACCATAGCTGGATATCTGGCTCTATTTCAATTGCTTTATAGAAACCATATCTTTCTCGAACCTGGATTCCTAGTGGGTCAATATAAACATTATTCGGGTACAGCAGCATTGACGCCAAAGTAACTAGTGCATCAACTAACTCATTGCGGAATCGAGGAATATACTTGAACTCGATGGACTTGAACTATTTGTTGAGATCTTCCACATGTTGCATGTACGGGATGAGTTTGATGTCTCGAGTTTCCCATTCGCCTTAGGCTTACTGAATGATTAAATAAAAATCCCCCATGATTAATAGTTCCTCTACATCCAGATCAACTACCATATTTATGCCCATAATGCAGGCTTCATACTCAGCGATGTTGTTTGTACATAAGAATTGGAGCCGGGTGTCGACGCCCCCTTTTTCTAAGGCGAAATCAGATTTACGACATTCGGGAGGACAACTCTATTCCCGTTTGGGATTTGGGTTTTTGGAATTGGAGAGTCGCCACCTAATGATTATAGTGCATTAGGACACTATAAGAAAGGTTTGAGTTGAAGAAACCAGAGTTCGGGTAAGGGCTAGAAATTATCTCGAGGGGAAGGTGTTAGTCACCCCTCAAGATCCACTGGTATGGTCCCGGCCATGTTACAATTGTGACTTTACAAGTAAATAATCAAGGCTCAAATAAGAACTTGCATACAACATTGCAATTAGGTTGAAACTTGTGAAAGCAAGTAGAAAGAGAACAGAATTTTGAGAGGCTTAAACAATTCTAAAGAAAGCAATCAAAGACAAACAAAGGAAAAGGGGTCCTAAGTTTGTGATTTATATGGATCACTTCAATGAAATACCCAGCAATCACTCCTCAAAAGAGGGGTTGCACGTGATATTAGTGCATCGGTCATCATCTCCATATTCTACCCTTCCCACCCCGTAAAGGTTATTTAAATGCGTGATTGGGTCACGAAAGCTTATTGCGTGCCATTACCCATCCCATCCTATAAGTCCTACAGGGTGTTTAGGACTACTATTCCTACAGTGTAAGGACTAGGCTGAACCCTTAGGTTTAAAAGACAAAATGCTAGGCGACATGCATAACAAGTAGGACTACATATAAAGGGAACATACAAAGGTAAATAAAAGGGTTCACAAATCCCTCCACAAATAAACATGTAATCAGCACGTCTCAAACACACTTAAGGTCTCAAAGGTAGAGATTTTTAAAGAAAAGGAACAAGTGACAGCAGTCGAGGTAAGTAAAAAAGCTAAGGGAACTATTAAAACTTGGTTTGAAAAGGTAAAGTCTTGAAAATACAATAGTTTAAATCAAAGCAACACGATTCTGGGCAGAAAAGGTAGCCCAGCAGTTTGAAAACTTAATAGAGCAAGAATCAGAAAATCAGTGAGAGTAGATACGTGATTTCAAAAGACTTGTTTCCAGATAGAGATGGATTTTCAGTAAAAGAGTGACCTCCAGAGAGTCACAACAGGAATGAGAGCGGCAGAATTTAAATTAAACAAAAGCTGATTAGTCTTAAACTGATAAGAACATGGTTAGTAGATTTTTATTAGGGCCTAAAGCTTGCCTAGGCGACGTATAGGTTGCCTAATTACCCTAAAGGGGTGAACATGCATATTAATCCCAGTTTTAAAAGGACACAGTTAACCAAACTTGTATTAACGGTTTTAACCATACTGGTGAGGCATTCAGCTAATTGCAACTCGGACAGAATAAAACCCTAATTGACATGGTGTCTAATGCATACAATAGTCCTAAAATATGGTCTCTAAATGCTAGTGAGAATGCACCAGTAGTTTCATGACAATTACTTGTTGGTTATTAACGGATCATGATTACGAAATGAGTATGATAACTGCTGAAAGTAAGAGCCTAAAAATAGGATTGCTAGTATATGAGATGCATGTCCTATACAGGATATCTATTGCACAAATAAGTAAATAAAGTCCTATAAGCATATTTTCTACCCATTACTTTAAACTAAGCATGCATAACCCCTCCCAATTTCACTATAACCCCAATTAGTTGTTTACAAGTTATTACAAACCATGATATCTGAATTACAGTAATAAAGAAAAATAAGAATTTATTCTATAGAGAGCCTTCAACCAGGCCCAATCTTCCAACCTCACTTCTTTCGAGTTTCACAACCATGGTCTGGGTGCGGCAAAGCTCCCTAGGGCCCCATTGGGTCCCTGGCCAATACCGACACCCAAACATTTACCAAAAATGTTGAACAAGTGCAGTGTGGAATTACCAGCCTTGTGCGTCAAAGTTCAGTGGGTACTCAGAGGTACCCAAAGCAATGCTTACACGAAAGGGGTAGAACCTAATCTCTAAGAGTAGTGAGAGTGTGTGATAGAGTTTTTTAAAGAAATTGAATTGAGAAAGGAAAACAGTTTAAAAATGATCCATATAGAATCAGTTCAAGAAAACAATAGAAGAGTGTGACAGTTTTTGTAAGAAGGTGAGACAATCTCATACTAGAATATCACACATAGTTCAGGGAAGCAAACACAAACAGGGGACATGGGGACAAGTAGTTCCATGTAAGAGCACAATTGCACATACATAGACATCAGAGAAAAGCATTTCAGAACTTAAACAGTCACAACATATTTCATCCTAAAAGGTTCAGGATTACATGCTGATAATGTACTGGGTTAGGGGTAGGGAAGAACATGCATTAAACAAATAAGGGAAGGAGTAGGCATGCTGAATTAAAGGAAAGATAGTCACATCAATGAACTTACACAAAGGCATGCTAATTGCAATGAGAACAGCAGAACCATAAGTAGAAGCATAAAAGAAACAAGAGGAAGTGCAATACATATAAAAACATGTTGTTTTGGAAACTGTAAATCAAATAGAGGACATACCAGTCAAGAGTTAGATAATATAGAACAGTAATGTGCGGGGAAGTAGAGCAGTAGTGTGTGCAGACCAAGAGAAGCAATGTATAGAGCAATACAACAGTAAAGTAACAAGTTACTAAGTCTTGGCTTTCAGCCGACTAGGTAACCAGTAGTCAATAGGAGAAGTGAGAGAGAATGTGTAGAAAAATAAGAGAGAATAGTGAGTATGCTTATGTGTGTAAGAGAGAATTCGGAATAGTCTTTGTTCGTGTGTTATGCTAAAGAGAGGGTAGACTATTTATAGTTTTGAAAACGAGTGGAAAATAAGGTAACACGTATAGACTGATCATAATTTTACAAATAATACCAATTAGAATCAATTAAAGACTCGGACTCCCTTCAATTAGGGAGTCATAGTTCAAACAGGTACAAATTGTATCAAATAAAGAAAATAATTGTTTGCAAGACTGATATTTCCATAATAGGAATAGTAAAAGTATGATGCATGTGATAAGGACTGAATACAGAATATTTTCAAGTAAGGAAAGTATAATGACAGCATATTGTGCACACAAATTAGTTCAAAGAATCACGGATGATATTGAAAATCACAGGGAATTAGTACTAAGTAAGGAGAGCATTTCACAAATAAGGAAGTGATTCAAAAATCAGTGTAAAACTTCTAAGGAAAACATATACAAAATCAGGGATTCGAAGAGATGCACAAAATCAGCAGGATATTTGGTAAACGATGAACAATTAGTCCTATTAAACACAATAGGCATAAAAATCAGAGAACCCTAAGCAAGAAATCACAGAATCAATAGAAGACTGGAACCCTAATAGCAAAATTAAAGCATAGAACTCGGAGAATAACAAGATGATCACACAAACAAGCGAATAACACAAACACAAACACATAATACTTCAAAAAAAATCAGAAGATATAGTGATTTCGAAAGGGGTTTAGAAAACCCTAGTTTTTTTTTAAAAAGGAACAAAATGTTTAAACTTGAGCAATCATGAAAATCGAGTAGAGAGTAGTGTAAAACATAAAGGTATGAGTTAAAATTGTTTTTAAAAAATAGAGATTTGAGATGTCTAGGTAGAGATTAGGGTTTCGTAAGAAACCAGTGAGAAGCAAGAAAAACCTGCCTGTGAAACTCGCAATAATGGTGTCCACAGCACCATTGTACCAAAACCCATCGAAGAAAGGCCGGAGACAGACCAGGCAGAGCTTTCAGTGAGCATCTTGTATAGTGGAGGCTCCTAGGATCTCAAAGATAGAGGGAATCAACGAGATAAGGCTTCACGGCGACTGGTGGTCGAAAGAGGTGAGGCTGGAGGTAGCCGGAGAGGCGGTGAGTTCATCGGAGGAGAAGAGAACCAGAAGGTTCTAGAGAAGGGAGAGGGAGAGTGTGTGTGTGTGTGTGTGTGTATATATATATATATATATATATATATATATATAT
>MU728657.1:20080-51421 GCA_026770625.1 Nicotiana glauca
AAGTTGGCGATATTTCAGCCGACAAAGATTTGAATATAAATGGCGATCTTTCAGCCGATATAGAGATTTAAATGAAGTTGGCGATATTTCAGCCAATGTAAAGCATAAATGTAAATGGCGGTATTTCAGCCGATGTAAAGATTTAAATGAGTTGGCGATCTTTCAGCCGATGCAAATAAGAGGTGGAGATATTTCAGCCATGCAGGATGGAAGTAGTGCTTAATCTCGGAAGGCAGAAAGGTTGCCTTATGCAATGCAAGGAAATGCAGGATGGAGACAGTGCTTAGTCTCGGAAGGCAGAAAGGTAGCCATAAGAAAAATGGAGGACGGAGACAGTGCTTAGTCTCGGAAGGCAGAGAGGTAGCCTTATGCAATACAAGGAAATGTAGGATGGAGACGGTGCTTAGTCTCGGAAGGCAGAGAGGTAGCCTTATGCAATGCCGGAAATAAAGGATGGAGACAGTGCTTAGTCTCGGAAGGCAGAAAGGTAGCCTTATGCAATGTAAGAAAAATGCAGATGGAGACAATGCTTAGTCTCGGAAGGCAGAAAGGTAGCCTTATCCAATGAAAGAAAAATGCAGATGGAGACAATGCTTAGTCTTGGAAGGCAGAAAGGTAGCCTTATGCAATGCAAGCAATGTAAAAGGCAAGTAATGGTAAAATTTCTTAGCTGATAGCTGATAGTCGATTGCGATGTTGTGGCTGCAGGGGATGTCATGTGCGGATAGAACTTGTAAGTAAGTGATGATTCTGAGAGTTGTATTCCTGAAAAAGTATGAGTATGTAATCGTATCTGATGATTTTATGTCTTGGGGTTCCTGCATTCAAAGAAAAATTGTGAGTTTTGTAAAGGGGGGAAGGTTAGTTCGTCCTCCCGTGGACCACGCTTGTCCTTATTATTTGCCTGTGTCCGTGCATATTTAGGTGTTTAAATAAATAAAAAATACAAAAAATATACGTTGCATTTTCATTTGACTTTGCATTTTTAGGAATTGATTATTAACTAATTAGTTGTTTCAAAAATGGAAAAATAAAAAATATATAGTTTATGTTGCGCTTTGGAATATTGGTAGTTTTCCCTTTAATTTAGGTCTTAATTAGTTGTGGTAATCATTTAGGTTTAGTTATTATGTTTAATAAGTTAATTTGGTTTATAATTTAATTTAGAATTTTTAGTTTTAATAATTGGAAAATAAAAAGAAAAAGAAGAAAAAGAAACAAAAGGAAAGAATGAAGAGAAATTCGGACTGGGCCAATTCTCAATCAAAACCCCAGGACCAAACAATTTTACCCAAAAACCAACCCAAATCAACCCCCAACCCGGTCCAAATCAGCTCATCTCCAAGACCAGTGAAACGGCGTAGTACGGGCGTAAAACTACGTCGTTTTAAGCTCAATGAATCTCAGCCGTTGAAACAGTCAGATCGAACGGCCTCGAGACTCCTCTGTTACCCAACCCAACCTGTTTTCCCCATACCCGGTTCCCTTTAATGCTAAACGGCCCCGTTTTCCCACCTCACAATTAATCTGGACCGTCGATTGTCGTGATCCAACGGATCAGAATCAAAACCCCATTTTAATATACCCAAACCATTAATTCCCCCCTCAGATCACTCTCACCACTCGTCTTCCTCACTCAAACCCTAGAAGATCAGCCACCCCCATTTCCTCCACCTCCGGTGGCGGCACCGACGCCGATGACCACCAAAAATACACCATAGGTTCCCCTGACCCTCCCCTCTCGAATCCACAGTCACTTTCCTTCAAATCACACCCACACTTCTCGAATGTTAGATCGCAGTTCGGGCTCGAACCCTAAACCTACCCAATTAGCCCCAAAATCACACCCGCACCACCACCTCGACTCCCTCTTCCATGGTCCATGATTGTTTACCCTCGAATGCTTCGGGAGTATCTCGAATCAAGCCTTTTAAGATGACGGTCTGAAGCTAGCTCAAGGACTGAGGTCAAAATGGACCTTAGTTGAGTGTTCTCATTCAAGAACATCGACTAGGGTCCATATTGGCCGCAAGTCCAAAAGGGTGGAGGTTCGAACCCAGTCCCCATTTAAATTGGTAGGTTTTCATTTTACTTTTTTCTGTTAGTTTTCATCCATTAATTCATCTTCTACTCACTTTCTTGTCCCGTGTAGAATTAAAGGTTTGGTTTTACTCTGGATTTTTCTTCTCCTGATTTTGTTTGAATGATTCGAATTAGTCAGTGTCAATAAGTCTTGTATAAAACTGTGGCTATTTCCGTAATTGTTTGCTGTTACTATTGGTTCAAATTGTTTCATCTGTGTTGTCTATCATTTTTTGCATATTCGTACAGTTTGTTCAGTGTATTTACAGTGCTCATTCATTTTGTCTAAGGTTAATTGTGATTTGTTCCCAATATAGTAGCTTATTCCCATGTATCTGTGGGAATCAATTTTGACCTTACTAGTTCAATACAATATTTTTGAATCATTGAATCCTTCATCTTGGTTGTGATGCTGTTTGATCTAATTTGAGTTCAATTGATGTTGAGTTTAGTGATTTGAATCTAATTGTTGTTCTTTTAGTTTTAGAGTCTGAGATGAGCTTGACCCTGGTTTAAATTCAGTTTTGGTGTGTTAGTGTTAATTAAGAGCTAGTTTAATGTGATCAATTAGTTAATTGGTAGGTTTGTTTGTTGGTTATGGCTGATGGGGTAGTAGTTTCAGGGATTCCAGGGGATAATTTAGGGATTTCAAAACTTGAAAAAGGGGGCTAACTGAAGTGCTCTGTCAGTAAGTACTAATATACCATTAAATTAATGCTTTGTTTAATACGTGATGGTTTGGGAATTAGGAACAGCATGGGGGTTTAAAGGAAATTGATTAAGAAATGGCTGCCAATACCTGCTTGAATTTAATAAGGGAAAACAGGGGTTAGTGGGGAACAAAACATAGAGTAGTGGGGTTTTAGAGAATATCATGGGAGGAAATTTTTTTCTTATTTGTTTGTTAAGTGCTGGACAGATGAGTGGGGTTTTGGATATAAATGAGAGGAATTTAGGACATAGAGAGGGTCTTGGAATCCATCTGATAGAGCATTTTTTAGAGCATTTTGGGCAGTTTATGGAGCAACCTAACAGAGCTTGAAAACACTGAAAAATACTGGGGGTGGGAAATCGGTTTGCAAATTGCGAGAAAAGATCCTGCAAAGCTAAGGGTTCAAGAAAGAATACACATGTAGGAATACATAGAGGCTGAGAGTTGTGGTTCTGAAGTCAATAGCTGAAGTTCTAGGAGTTCCCTGGGTTAATTTCGAGTCTTTTGGGTTCAATCAAGTCCATTTTGTTTGTTTATTGGTGTTGCACCTTAGAAATTCATTCATGGGTTGCTATGATATTGCTTTGGGTTTAAAATTAACCCTATTGCTACTGCTTTGACTACTGTTAGTTGTTGCTGATTCTGCCTTCCTCTTCTCATTTTTCCTCAATTCCAGTTTCAGGTACACACATTGAGACTCTGTCGATGTAGCTTCACCTGTTGAAACATGAAATAAAATTGAAGCCTCTGCTGTTGAATTGCATTTTAATGACTCTGTCATATTCTAGATAGTTTTCTGTGACTTGATTAGTTGTTCACTGTAATTAAATCTCTGTAATCATTTTGGACTATTTATAGCTCGTGAACTACTAATCTAATTCGTGTGAGCATGTGAATCCAGTGGTTATTTGTTTCCATTTGTCTTAGTTTGTGTTACTAGTATAATATATGATAGTGTAGGGTAGCTTAAAGTCATTTTCAGTAGTTATAAAATAAAAACAAAGTTCAAATAAATTGTTGTTTCTGTATGCTATTTCAATGTGTCTAATTCTGAGATCATGAGTCATTTTGGGGGAATAATGTTAGTTTGAACAGCAGAATTAATATTGTTAGCAAATAATGCTCGCCTTTAAAAATCCTTAGGAACTTCCCAGTAGTCAATGAACAAAATGATTCGAGCATGAAATCGTACTTCAAATGATCAATATCTCGTTAGTTTGAATAACTGCATATTGTTTTCCTTTGTTATAGTTGTTGACGGCACTCGGGTCAATTTATATTAGTACAGTAGCCATTGGGCCTAGTCCGTCTGGTTTTCACAATTAGCCTGTCTTCAGGCCATTTGGCTTTGGCACCTTAACAGGCGGCCCAGGACTTGGGCCCCAGCCATATGCTGACCTGCCTTTGCACCTGGGCCACGGTCTCGCCATACAGGCTGCACTCAAGCCCAAAGTGACTGAAGGCGAGAATTCATATGAGCTTATGGACCCAAACATAATAACTATTAGGTAATATTAAATAATTAGGACTTGCTTCTTTATTATTAGAGATAAATAAAAAGATAGAAAATCATAGTCGCTTTAGGTTTGCCCTTTAATTAATAAAAGATATGAGCCTCGCTAAACAAAACATATAAATTGCAGGGCCCTCTTTAAGTGTCTATATTGAACTACTTAGATTTCGGGACGGGCCGTCTAGCGAATCTCACGGCCTTCCCCAAAATAATAACGCGTTAGTCTCTTTAGGCGCGTATTTTAATAACACTACTTCCCTAAACTCGGGTGCGCATTTATGCGACCCAAATCCAAATCTCAACGAAGTCGAAATGTGTCAACAACCACAGGCACATTTATATGACGTGGTTCGAGATACGTTTTTACGACGTTACAATTCTCATTAAAATAATAATAAAAGCGGTTTATGGTTAAAAAGCACATAAGTTAAAGCATGTTATAAAATCAGATAAATAAGCCAAATATGACAGTTGAGCGACCGTGCTAGAACCACGGAGATCGGAAATGCCTAACACCTTCTCCCGTGTTAACAGAATTCCATACTCGGATTTCTGGTTCGCGGACTGTTAAACAGAGTCAAGCCTTTTCCTCGATTCGGGATTCACACCAGTGACTTGGGACACCATAAATCTCCCAAGTGGCGACTCTGAATCTCTTAATAAACGAATCCTGTTTCGATTGTCCATTAATTGAAAAAACTCCCTCTATTATACTCCTCCAGGGGTGTAGTAGGTAAAAAGGAGGTGTGACAGCTCTGGCGACTCTGCTGGGGATCAGCAAACCCAGAACTTCGGTTCAGGGTTTAAGAATTCGAGCTTAGAATAATTGTTATGTTTGGATTTACCTGATTTTCCTACACGTTTCCTGCTAAATGTGCTAATTGCTTTACCGCTTTGATATTATCTGAACTGTATATAAAACTGCTACGAAACCCCTCTCTTCTCTCTCCTGAGGAGTGCATGTTGGTCGTGACTTCTTTCTGTTAGTGTCATATCCCAAAATAGAACGAGGATTCGGAGGAGTTGCAAAATCGGCCTTTTAGTTACCGGTACACAGCTCCCATCCTCGGCTCGAGTTGTCCGCTCGGGTAAGCCAGGTCTAGAACAAACACCCACGTTTTAAACCTAGTATAACAAAACCTCATGCCGGATCTCTAGTAGGAACGTTTGTTTGCATCATATGCATTTGACTTTGGAGACTCAACACAGGGGTTGGGTCTGTCTAGGACAGGTGTACCTGAAATATAAAGATCAATATGATGCATCTTACTTGCTACTTGTGCATTTATTTGCTTCGGACTTGCATGCTGACCGTCTTTTTAAATATTGGGAAAAATTGAAAAAAAAAAGGATGAAGAAAGAAATAGCAGTGTAGAGGTTTAGGGGAGTTAATCACCTGTTTTGAAAATACCAATGTCCAAATAGTGTTGAAACTTTGCCGGATTTTCGAGAAAAATGAAAAAAAATGAAAAAAAAATATTGTTATTTTCAAAATAGTTTGTTTTAATTGCCAATAAATGAGAAAAACAAAACGAGTTTTTATTTTTCAAAATAGTTTGTTTTATTTGCCACTGATGAAAGAAAAATATAAAAAGAATCCTGTTTTCAAAAATAGCTTATTTGCCAATAGAAAAAATATTTTTGTTTTCAAAAATAGTTTGTTTGGCAGAACTACGTAAGTTTGATTCTCACCGGATGTGGGATACGTAGGCAACGCATATCGGGTTCAACTATTTGAAAAATTGTTCTGAAATATTATTATTAAAAAAAAGAGAATTTTTTTTAGGGAAAATAAATATCGTTGTTTTGCCATAAGTGAAGGTAATTCTTGTCCAAAATAGCCGAATATCCCCAAAAGGACGCCGGAAGGCCGCTTTTGCAAGAACAACCGTCTTTGGTCATTTCTCAAAATGTTTGACCGGTTAGAAAACACAATCTTTAAATCTTCTTCAAAGTGTTGAAAGGCCGTATTGACAAGACCGGATATTTTATGAAATTTTTGAGAAAACAGTGATGATTTTCTGTTAGTCTATTTTTAGGTTTCATTGCCGTTTTGATGTTAGAGTCTTTTGGAGTCTGTTAATATTGTAATAAAATGTGTCGTAGTAAATACATTTTTTCTTTTATGGAAACTTGAAAATAAAATCCAATTATTTTTAATTAGTCATTTGGCAATTATGCTAGAACTACGCACGGTTTGATTCATGCGGGGACATGATACGTAGGCAATCCCTATAAGATTCGACCACAACTATATATATATATATATAAATAATAAAATAAAATAAAATAAAAATAATAAAAAAATAAAATGAAAAAAAACAAAAGTAAAAAATATTGATAATAATAAGGACTGACTGAATCTATTCTAACATATTTTGAATTGTGAAGAAAGTTGAGGTGGTCGGTTTGTGGTAACTCTTCTCTACAACACAAAGGCAAAAAGCAATGGTGGAGAGCAACAGAACTGAGTTGTTTGATACTGGTGCTAGAAAGCAGTTGGTCGAACATGGCAGCGGGTTGGTAGAGGAGGTAAAAATGTTGAAACAACACGTCGCGTACATGTATCGGGCATGGATGATCGGGAAAGCACCACCCCCGCCACCACCCAGCTTCTTAGACACTGTCCTTACACAAACCTCGGACACAACGCCAGGCGACCCTCTACATTCTCCATATTTAAGCCTATCCATCACCACGAGCATACCGAAAACCTCCTGGATCAGGTTTCCGGCCAAATTAGGCATTTAAGAATGAGAGGTTGCTGAAAAAAGAAAAGGCTTTCACCCCTGTTGGAGAATCATATGCCAGTTTGTTCCAAAAGTTGAAGCAATTGGACATGCTGAAGTCGATTCAGATAAAGATGCCAAACCCTCAATCAAAGAAGCTTGATTTTTCCCGAAAGTGCACATACTGCTCAGATACCCCGGGGCATGACATAGAAAGGTGTTGGAATCTGAAAAAGGCAATTCAGAAGCTTATTGATGCAGGCGACATTATTGTGCGAAATCCAGATGCAACAGATAATAGCCAGAGTCCATCGCCCGTACCTAATGAGACACATATGGTGGTTATAATTTATTTTGAAAAAGAATGTGAGAATTCTTCTGGGAGCCTCGGAGGACCACATGCTACTAAGCTTTCAGCACTATCAGAGGCTGATCTTAAGAACGAGCCGGCAAAAGGAACCCAAAAGCAATTTGGTAAGAACAACGTGAGGAAGACTTGTGAAGTTCCTAGTATTGTTGATGAAGATGTCAGTGGCTAAGATGGTGAGTTTGAGGATTGGAAAGACGCTCTTTTCTAGGTCAGCCAGGGAGGAGTCTTGGTGGTTCATTTTGTTGTCATTTATGTTGTCTGGGTTATTTTTAGGGTTGTGATCCGGATATTGTCTTGTGTCAAACCCTATTATCCTTTCATTTTGTCTAGCTTAGTGGCATGTCTAGTGTTGTCCAGGTTTGTTTTAGGTTTGTTCCAAGGTTATTTACTCCATTTGTTTTGCTTGTTTTGTTATACGAACCGTTTCACCGTTTGTCTAATGCAAATTTCGGTCTGTTGTTACTTCCAGTCATCTTCTTTGTTTAGTTCTTTTTATCCTTTTGTTTTGTCTTTTGTTCAGCGCCGATTCTAGTGACATGACATGTACACATAGTCCTAGGCCTGATCTTAAAGGTTAATCATAAAGCAATTGGAAAGATAATAGGGTAACTTAAGGGAAACAAGAATAGATTGAGATTATTTGAAGCTCAAACCATGTGAAACTGGGGCAGATAAAACACAAAGAAACTCTATTGGAGTGCATCATGCCTCATCAGTTTGAAATTAAAGACAAATTTGCCCAAATCGGCAAGGGTCGTCCGTGATAATGAGAGTGAGAGTGTTGCCCAATGGCGCTTTGCATTTAACAGATGAAGAAAAATTTGTGTGGATATAGCTATCAAGTATAGCGCAATCAAAAGATGTCACAAATGTTTGTTTAATCGCGTTATTTGCACTTGGTATGTTTTGAAGATTAGAATGACGAAGGCATTTTGTTCTGCTATCTAAACACTCTATCCTTCGTTACCCCTTTTTGAGCCTTACTTGTTTTCTTTCATACCCCTATTTCGGAATCAGTAGCAAAGATTAGAAACACAAGCATGAAAAATAATAAAAAAGGAAAAGATAAGAAAAAGAGAGAAAAAGAAGAAAAGAAAAAGAAAAAAATAGTAATAAGTGAAAAGGAAACAACAAGGAATTCGTATGAACTACGTTTGACCTGATTCCTTTAAAGGATACGTAGGCAGCTTCACCGCTCGGTCATAATGAAACAAAAAGTCAAAAGATCCCCAAGAAAGAAACTGGGGCAGAAGTTGTGGTTGTTATGAAAAATTTGATCCCGAAAGTTGTAATTGTGAACCCATGTTGATTTGTTTTGAGCCTTAATACCCTTTCTTTCTAGCCCTATCCAAAAGCCCACGTTACGGTCCAAAGAAAGACCTTCCGATCAGTTTTCAAGAGATGCCAAGACAAGCGAGTAAAGGTGAATCACATTAGGGGCAACACTCTGATCCAAACAAGGAAAATGAAAAATGAGAGAGTCTTATTGGTGAAATCCTTCACGGGCACCGTAAGGCGACTGCAAGTTGAGAGAAAGACCAATATGAGAGAGGCTTGATAGTAAAAACCCTTTGGAGATTGTGAAAGATGATTAACAACGGAGAATCAAAGTCCAGTTTCACGGTTTTAGGGTACCACATGAGCTGAACATCAGAATTGCTTGACAAAATAGGCCGCAAGTGCATGTCATGGTCATTAGAGTTGGTATCCATATCCGATAGGTTCCTACTTTATAGTTTTCTTTTTAAGAATCATTTTCTTCCTTTGTCCCTTATTCTATTCTTTTTATCTTGTTCATTTCCTCTTCTAGAGTCTGTCTGGTTAGAACAAGTGAGAAATGACTTCAAAATCTACCATCAGCTTTCCAATTGCACAAGGCAAGATCTGTGCTATTACATCAAAGTGGCATAAGTCTGGAAAGAACAACTAGGGCACTGAGCTAGTGATAATCAACATGCTTTGGGATCCCTGCAAAATACAAAGGTTTGATCCATATCAGTTCATGGAGAATGAGATAGAAGGAGGGCCAGGGCGAATGGATCAAAGGTATAGTCTGTAATGAGATTGACAAAAGGCTGGACTAGTGACAACCAAGACATTCCAAACAGAAGTCAAAGGTTATAGTCCAGAGGCCAAGGCCAATGGTTTAAATCAGAAAGGAGCAACGCATGCTGAAGTTGATAACACGCAATATGATTTGGGAATTCATGTAAGACACAAAGGACGGACAAATGCTGGTTCAGGAGCAATACAACAAATATAGAAGATGGGTCTGAACGGAAAAAGATATTTCAATGATACGAATGACAGAGAAAGTGGTTGATCAACAGGCAAGATCTTCGAATGGAAGTTAGTTATCATGAGAAGTAAAGGAGAAATTGCCTTCATAAGTTTAAGGCAGTCGGGTGAAGCAGAGCGTGGAAAGGAAGAAATCATCCCTAGCAAGAGTGTCACAACTGACCACCACTTTCAAAACTGACAAATTTTTCTTTGTATGTAATAGGAACAAAGCGGTGCAAGGAAATTAAAAAAAACCCTTCCCTAGCTGGAGTATCACAACCAATCACCACGTTTTAAACTGACAAAATTTTTCTTTGATTTAAAACAGGGGCAGGAAATGTTATTGATGACGGAAAGGTATGATACAAGGAAGATTATCAAACTGGGGCAGAAAATTTTCTTTCGTTTTGAAAATTTTCTTGAAGTCAGGGAAGACAATTCAAGATTTAAGAAAGTGGAAGATAACACAAGTTTTGAGGGAAACAGTTCTGAAGGAAGATAATTCAAGTTAGAAGGAAGATAATTCAAGTTAGAAGGAAGATAATTCAAGTTAGAAGGAAGATAAATCAAGTTTCAAAGGAGAATGGTTCAGGAAGCAAGGGGGAACAACGACAATAGAATGCAGTTTAAGTTGTAGTTGAGGTCAGGAGCCCGCCTGGAGAACGGAAAGGCGTTATCTTTTTAAGTTGTATTTGAGGTCAGGAGCCCGCCTGGAGAACGAAAAGGCGTTATCTTTTTAAGTTGTAGTTGAGGTCAGGAGCCCGCCTAGAGAACGGAAAGGCATTATATTTTTAAGTTGCAGTTGAGGTCAGAAGCCCGCCAGGAAAACGGAAAGGCGTTATACGTTTAAGATGTAGTTGAGGTCAGGAGCCCGCCTGGAGAACGAAAAGGCGTTATCTTTTTAAGTTGTAGTTGAGGTCAGGAGCCCGCCTGGAGAGCGAAAAGGCGTTATCTTTTTAAGTTGTAGTTGAGGTAAGGAGCCCGCCTGGAGAACGGAAAAGCGTTATCTTTTTAAGTTGTAGTTGAAGGATAGGAGCCCGCCTGGAAAACGAAAAGGCGTTATCTTTTAAGTTGTAGTTGAGGTCAGGAGCCCGCATGGAGAATGGAAAGGCGTTATCTTTTTAAGTGGTTGAGGTCAGGAGCCCGCCTGGAGAATAGAAAGGCATTTTAAGTTGTAGTTGAGGTCAGGAGCCCGCCTGGAGAACGGAAAGGCGTTACAACAAAAATTAGAGGAATAAAGTCAAGTGCGGAAATTAGAAGGAAGGCAACAACGGTCAAAAGAAGGCAGTTCAAGTTTCGAAGAAAAATAATTCGAAAGAAGGAAAAAAGCAGTTCGAGCTCAGCAAGCAGGCATCCACCCGAGGAAGAGAAGAATACAAGTCAAGTCAGAAATAAAGAAACATCAGAGGAAATACAAGTCGACAAGATAGTAAGGCAACAAGAGACACAAGAGCAAGTTAGAAGATCTAGATAAGATTTTGTAATTCATAGACCATAGCTTAGTATAGCTTCTTATTTTCTTTTAGCACGGTGTAATAAGGAGGTCAGTGAGCAATAGCAGCAACAACAACAGCAGTAACAGTAAAACCACAACTTCATGGTGGTCCCAGCTACCAAAACTTCCCGAAGTATATTGACCTGATTCCTTTACAGCCAAGGATATGAAGGAAACCTTTTGAAGCAGAGGTTCGGTCAAATATTTCAAAAAATGCTTCACACGGAGTACTCAAATGGGCAAAAATCGCTCGTATTCGCTCACTTTATCTTTGCACGAAAACTCTTCGTGTTTTCGGACAAAGAGGGGCAGCTGAGAGCACGTGATTTTTGCCCCACACGAACTACTCCCAAAGAAATCAAAAAAAAAATTGTCGGTTTTATTGTGTGCATTTTTGCAAATTTTCGTGGTATTTTTATGTCATTATTTGCCGGTGTCCGTGCATATTTAGATGCTTAAATAAATGAAAAATATAAAAAATATACGTTGCATTTGCATTTGACTTTGCATTTTTAGTAATTGATTATTAACTAATTAGTTGTTTCAAAAATGGAAAAATCAAAAATATATAGTTTATGTTGCCTTTTGGAATATTGGTAGTTTTCCCTTTAATTTAGGTCTTAATTAGTTGTGGTAATCATTTAGGTTTAGTTATTATGTTCAATAAGTTAATTTGGTTTATAATTTAATTTAGAATTTTTAGTTTTAATAATTGGAAAATAAAAAGAAAAAGAAGAAAAAGAAACAAAAGGAAAGAATGAAGAGAAAATCGGACTGGGCCAATTCTCAATCAAAACCCCAGGCCCAAACAATTTCACCCAAAAACCAGCCCAAATCAACCCCCAACCCGGTCCAAATCAGCTCATCTCCAAGACCAGTGAAATGACGTAGTATGGGCGTGAAACTATGTCGTTTTAAGCTCAATGAATCTCAGCTATTGAAACAGTCAAATCGAACGGTCCCGAGACTCCTCTGTTACCTGACCCAACCTGTTTTCCCCATACCCGGTTCCCTTTAATGCTAAACGACCCCATTTTCCCACCTCACAATTAATTTGGACCATCGATTGTCGTGATCCAACGGATCAGAATCAAAACCCCATTTTAATATACCCAAACCATTAATTCCCCCCCCCCCCCTTCAGATCACTCTCACCACTCGTCTTCCTCACTCAAACCCTAAAAGACCAGTCGCCCCCATTTCCTCCACCTCCGGTGGCGGCGCCGACGCAGATGACCACCAAAAATACACCATAGGTTCCCCTGACCCTTCCCTCTCCGAATCCACACTCACTTTCCTTCAAATCACACCCACACTTCTCGAATGTTAGATTGAAGTTCGGGCTCGAACCCTAAACCTAACCAATCATCCCCAAAATCACACCCCACCACCAACTCGACTCCCTCTTCTATGGTCCGTGATTGTTTACCCTCGAATGCTTCGGGAGTGTCTCGAATCAAGCCTTTTAAGATGACGTCTGAAGCTAGCTCAAGGACTGAGGTCAAAATGGAACTTAGTAGAGTGTTCTCATTCAAGAACACTCGACTAAGGTCCATATTGGCCGCAAGTCCAAAAGGGTGGAGGTTCGAACCCAGTCCCCGTTTAAACTGGTAGGTTTTCATTTTATTTTTTTTCTATTAGTTTTCATCCATTAATTCATCTTCTACTCACTTTCTTGTCCCGTGTAGAATTAAAGGTTTGGTTTTACTCTAGATTTTTCTTCTTCTGATTTTGTTCGAATTATTCGAATTAGTCAGTGTCAATAAGTCTTGTATAAAACTGTGGCTATTCCCGTAATTGTTTGCACTTACTATTGGTTCAAATTGTTTCATCTGTGTTGTTTATCATTTTTTGCATATGAGTTCAGTTTTTTCAGTGTATTTACAGTGCTCATTCATTTTGTCTAAGGTTAATTGTGATTTGTTCCCAATATAGTAGCTTATTCCCATGTGTCTGTGGGAATCAATTTTGACCTTACTAGTTACAATATTTTGAATCATTGAATCCTTCATCTTGGTTGTGATGTTGTTTTATCTAATTTGAGTTCAATTGATGTTGAGTTTAGTGATTTGAATCTAATTGTTGTTCTGTTAGGTTTAGAATCTGAGATGAGCTTGACCCTGATTTAAATTCAGTTTTGGTGTGCTAGTGTTAATTAAGAGCTAGTTTAATGTGATCAATTAGTTGATTGGTAGGTTTGTTTATTGGTTATGGCTGATGGGGTAGTAGTTTCAGAGATTCCAGGGGATAATTTGGGGATTTCAAAACTTGAAAAAGGGGGATAACTGAAGTGCTCTGTCAGTAAGTACTAATATACCATTAAATTAATGCTTTGTTTAATACGTGATGGTTTGGGAATTAGGAACAGCATGGGGGGTTTAAAGGAAATTGATTAAGAAAAGGCTGCCCATACCTGGTTGAATTTAATAAGGGAAAACAGGGGTTAGTGGGGAACAAAACATACAGTAGTGGGGTTTTAGAGAATATCATGGGAGGAAATGTTTTCTTATTTGTTTGTTAAGTGCTGGACAGATGAGTGGGGTTTTGGATATAAATGAGAGGCATTTAGGACATAGAGATGGTCCTGGAATCGATTTGAGAGAGCATTTTTTAGAGCATTTTGGGCAGTTTATGGAGCAACCTAACAGAGCTTGAAAACACTGAAAAATACTGGGGGTGGGAAATCAGTCTTAGAGAGTTTAGAAAATTTGAAAAGCTGAACAAGAAACACAGGTCTGAAAATTGAGAGAAAAGATCCTGCAAAGCTAAGGGTTCAAGAAAGAATACACATGTAGAAATACATAGAGGCTGAGAGTTGTGGTTCTGAAGTCAGTAGCTGAAGTTCCAGGAATTCCCTGGGTTAATTTCGAGTCTTTTGGGTTCAATCAAGTCCATTTTGTTTGTTTATTGGTGCTGCTCCTTAGAAATTCATTCCTGGGTTGCTGTGATATTGCTTTGGGTTTAAAATTAATCATGTTGCTACCGGCTTTAACTGCTATTAGTTGTTGCTGATTCTGCCTTCCTCTTCTCATTTTTCCTCAATTCCAGTTTCACGTACACACCTTGAGACTCTGTCGATGTAGCTTCACCTGTTGAAACATGAAATGAAATTGAAGCCTCTACTGTTGAATTGCATTTTAATGACTCTGTCATATTCTAGATAGTTTTCTGTGACTTGATTAGTTGTTCACTGTAATTAAATCTCTGTAATCATTTTGGACTATTTATAGCTCGTGAACTACTAAGCTAAAATGTGAATCCAGTGGTTATTTTGTTTTTATTTGGCTTAGTTTGTGTTACTAGTATAATATAGGATAGTGTAGGGTAGCTTAAAGTCGTTTTCAGTTGTTATAAAAATAAAAACAAAGTTCAAATAAATTGTTGTTTCTGTATGCTATTTCAATGTGTCTAATTCTGAGATCATGAGTCATTTTGGGGGAATAATGTTAGTTTGAACAGCAGAATAAATATTGTTAGCGAATAATATTCGCCTTTAAAAATCCTTAGGAACTTCCCAGTAGTTAATGAACAAAATGATTCGACCATGAAATCGAACTTCAAATGATCAACATCTCGTTAGTTTGAATAACTGCGTATTTTTTTCCTTTGTTATAGTTGTTGACGGCACTCGGGTCAATTTATATTAGTACCAGTAGCCATTGGGCCTAGTCCGTCTGGTTTCCGCAATTAGCCTGTCTTCAGGCCATTTGGCTTTGTCACCTTAACAGGCGGCCCAGGACTTGGGCCCCAGCCATATGCTGACCTGCCTTTCCAGCTGGGCCACGGTCTCGCCATACAGGCTGCACTCTAGCCCAAAGTGACTGAAGGCGAGAATTCATATGAGCTCATGGACCCAAACATAATAACTATTGGGTAATATTAAATAATTAGGACTTGCTTCTTTATTATTAGATATAAATAAAAAGATAGAAAATTATAGTCGCTTTAGGTTTGCCCTACAATTAATAAAAGAGATGAGCCTCACTAAACAAAACATATAAATTGCGGGGCCCTCTTTAAGTGTCTATATTTTAAATTTCGGGATGGGTCGTCTAGCGAATCTCACGGCCTTCCCCAAAATAATAACGCGTTAGTCTCTTTAGGCGCGTACTTTAATAACATTACTTCCCTAAACTCGGGTGCGCATTTATGCGACCCAAATCCAAATCTCAACGAAGTCGAAATGTGTCAACAACCACGGGCGCATTTATGTGACGTGGTTCGAGACACGTTTTTACGACGTTGCAATTCTCATTAAAATAATAATAAAAGAGGTTTACGGTTAAAAAGCACATAAGCTAAAGCATGTTGTAAAATCAGATAAATAAGCCAAATATGACAGTTGAGCGACTGTGCTAGAACCAGGAGCTCGGGAATGCCTAACACCTTCTCCCGGGCTAACAGAATTCCTTACTCGGATTTCTGGTTCGCGGACTGTTAAACAGAGTCAAACCTTTTCCTCGATTCGGGATTCACACCGGTGACTTGGGACACCATAAATCTCCTAAGTGGCGACTCTGAATCTCTCAATAAATGAATCCCGTTTCGATTGTCCTTTAATTGGAAAAACTCCCTCTATTATACTCCTCCAGGGGTGTAGTAGGTAAAAAGGAGGTGTGACACCAGCTGCCCCGGTGTGAATTGTCTCGGTCTGACCCTTTTGTTGATGGCTCTGGACATCCTGTTCTGATACAATTGACCATGGCAAATCGCATTCAGTCTTTTTCTGTCTATAAGGGCTAACTGTTCATAGCGACTTTTCACCCATTCTGCATCTTCAAGTTCTGTTTACTGTATAATCCTCAGGGAGGGAATCTCTACCTCGGCTGGGATGACTACCTCGGTACCGTAAACCAACATATAGGGAGTTGCCCCTATCAATGTACGGACTGTGGTACGGTATCCTAATAGAGCATATGATAGTTTTTCATGCCACTGCTTGTGTTTTTCTATCATTTTCCTTAGTATTTTCTTGATATTCATATTGGCCACTTCTATAGCTCCATTCATCTGAGGTCTGTAGGCTGTAGAATTCATGTGCTTAATCTTGAATGCCTCAGACATTGCTTTCATCAGATCGCTGCTGAGATTGGAACCATTATCAGTGATGATTGACTCTGGGATGCCAAACCGGCAAATGATACGGTCGCGGACAATGTCTGCCACAACCTTCTTGGTTACTACCTTATATGATGCTTCTTCAACCCATTTGGTGAAATAATCAATTGCCACTAGAATGAACATGTGCTCGTTTGATGCGGCAGGCTCGATAGGTCCAATGACATCCATTCCCCAAGCGGCGAATGGCCATGGTGAGCTTGTTGCTTTGAGCTCGTTAGGAGGCACCTTTATTATGTCTGCATGAATCTGGCAGCGATGGCATTTCCGAACATACTGGATGCAGTCCGTCTCCATAGTCATCCAGAAATAACCGGCCCGGATTATTTTCTTGGCTAAGACAAAACCATTTATATGCGGACCACAGGTCCCTGCATGAACTTCTTCCAACAACTTGGATGCTTCCTTTGCTTCGACACATCTTAGTAATCACAAATCGGGAAACCTCCTATATAGTATTCCTTCGCTGTGAAAGAAGTGATTGGATAACCTCCGCAGTGTGCGCTTTTGAATAGTGTTTGCAAATTCTGGATATTCTCCTATTGACATATACTTCTTAATGTCATGAAACCATGGTTTTCCATCTGCTTCTTCCTCGACATGAGCATAGTAAGCGGGTTGATCCTGGATTTTTACCGGGATAGGATCAATGAAGTTCTTATCTGGATGCTGAATCATGGATGATAGAGTGGCCAATGCATCGGCGAACTCATTCTGGACTCTGGGGACATGCCGGAATTCTGTCTTTGTAAACCTTTTCCTCAACTCCTGTACATGAGGCAAGTATGGGAGTATCTTGGAGCTCTTGGCTGCCCACTCTTCTCGAACCTGATGTATGAGCAAGTTGGAATCCCTGATCACTAGTAACTCCTGAATGTTCATGTCAATGGCCAGCTTGAGCCCCAAGATGCAGGCTTCATACTCGGCCATGTTGTTGGTGCACGGGAACCTGAGTTTGGCAGATACCGGATAATGTTGGCCTGTTTCTGATACTAGAACTGCTCCTATGCCAACTCCTTTAAAGTTTGCTGCTCCGTCGAAAAACATTCTCTGGGCATCATAGGATTCTGCAATGTCTTCTCCTATGAAAGAGACCTCTTCGTCAGGAAAATACGTCTTTAGAGGCTCGTATTCTCTGTCTATGGGATTTTCAGCAAGATTATCAGCTAGTGCTTGTCCTTTGATCGCTTTCTGGGTCACATAGATGATATCAAATTCGTTCAGCAGGATTTTCCATTTGGCTAGCTTGCCCATGGACATGGGCTTCTGAAAGATGTATTTTAGCGGATCCATCCTTGATATAAGATAAATGGTATAGACACAGAAGTAATGCCTCAACTTCTGAGCTACCCAAGTCAGAGCACAACACGTGCGTTCTAGTAGGGAATACTGGGCTTCGTACGGGGTGAACTTCTTGCTGAGATAGTAGATGGCTTGCTCCTTTCTCCCTAGTTCGTCATGTTATCCCAAAAAACAACTGAATGCCCCATCCAGTACTGCAAGGTAGAGCAATAGCGGTCTACTCGGTTCAGGCGGAACCAGAACTGGCAGCATTGACAAGTATTCCTTGATTCTGTCGAAGGCTTTTTGACAATCATCAGTCCATTTAGTGGCGGCATCCTTCTTTTACATCTTAAATATTGGTTCACAAATGACAGTGGACTGGGCTATGAATTGGTTGATGTAGTTGAGCCTCCCCAGGAAACTCATAACCTCTTTCTTACTCCTTGGCGGTGGCAGTTCCTAAATGGCCTTAACCTTTGATGGATCTAGTTATATTGCTCGTCGACTTACGATGAACCCAAGCAGTTTTTCGGCAGAAATCCCGAATGCACATTTGGCAGGATTTAATTTTAGGTTGTACCTTCTCAGTCTGTTGAAGAACTTCCTCAGATTTTCCATGTGGTCAGTGGCTTTATTGGATTTGATGATGACATTGTCTACATACACCTCGATCTCTTTGTGTATCATGTCATGGAAAATAGTAGTCATGGCCCTCATGTAGGTAGCCCCAACATTCTTTAAGCCAAACGGCATCATCTTGTAACAATACATCCCCCACGGCGTGATGAAAGCCGTTTTCTCTGCGTCTTATTCGTCCATCCATATCTGATGGTACCCAGCAAAACAATCAACGAATGACTACAACTCGTGTTTGGCGCAGTTGTCAATCAAGATGTGTATGTTCGGCAAAGGGAAGTCGTCTTTTGGACTAGCCCGGTTGAGGTCCCGATAGTCGACATAGACTCCGACCTTCCCATCCTTCTTTGGCACTGGCACAATATTGGCCAACCATGTTGGATATTCCACTACCCTGAGGACCTTGGATTTGACTTGTTTGGTAACTTCCTCCTTAATTTTCAAACTCATGTCTGGCTTGAACTTTCTGAGCTTCTGCTTTACCGGCGGACATGTTGGATCTGTCGGCAGTTTGTGAGCTATAATAGATGTACTGAAATTGGTCATATCATCATATGACCAGGAAAATATGTCCTCATATTCTTTTAAGAACTCCGTGTACTCTTCCTTTTCTGACGGTGACAGGTGAACACTGATGCGCATTTCCTTGACATTCTCTGTATCCCCAAAGTTGACAACCTCAGTTTTGTCTAAGTTAGACTTAGGCCTATTCTCAAAGTCCTCAACCTCTTTAACGATCTCTTCTGGTATTTTATCCTCTTCTGAGTCTATATCCGTTTGTTGCGTTATTTCGTCGCATGTCACATTCATCGGTTCATCAAGATAAGTAATAGTAATGCTGTGTAAATAAAGTAAATGATAGAGAAAATAATAAGAGCGAGATTTATAAGAAACTGAAATAATTTGATAAATTCCAAAATTGTTTTGAACATCGGAGCTCTTTTCGAAATTTAAAGAAAATACGGAAAGGAAATCAAATGTAAAAGATAATGCATAGTGCTTTGTTCAGCCTTGCTACCCCGAAGCTTTCCGGGACTTGGTGGTCCTGATAGACCAGTTGTTGAGGCGCGCTCCTCAGCTCACAGCCTGTATGGAAGGGCCTTCCTCCCCTTCCTCCTCAAAAATGACATGACACTCCATATTGTCTTCTTCTAAGAACAGATTCTTCATCGCCGCCAATGTTTCTTCTTTCTTTGACCCATATATGATGTCTACTGGCTGGAAAGTTTGCTCCAGGCGGGGTATAGGGTACTTCAGTGGATAGTAAAGGCCGCACCATGGTGGCAACCAGTTCCTGAATTCTCGCCAAGTATATCCATACCCTAACCCGAAGGTGGTGCCATGCTTCTTCGGTTTGATAGGCTTGGTAATTCCCTGGAGGTTTTTGCCGAGCCCTTTGCCAAGTTCATACTTGCTCCAATTTAGTATACTTTCTATCTTGTTATCCCACCACTTATCTTTGTCCACGGCGTTGACTCGCTCAATGTGATGGTAGGTTTCTCCACCTAACTTCCTTCTTCCTCCAATTTCTGGGATGGTCTGGCGACTGTATATGGGGTTACTACCATCACCATGAATGATCACCTCTTGGTGATTCCACTCGAACTTCACTGCCTGGTGCAGGGTTGATGCTACAGCTCCAGTGGCGTGGATCCAAGGCCATCCCAGTAGTAAGTTGTAAGATGTTGGGAATACTATTGCTTGAAAATCGACATCGAACCAAGTTGGTCCCATTTGCAGACATAAACTGATCTCCCCAATATTGGACCTTTGGGAACCATCGAAAGCTTTGACGTTGACAGCCCCATCTTTGATCTCATGTAGGCTCTTCCCCAACATTTTGAGAGTCACTAATGGACAAATATTGAGGCTGGACCCTCCATCAATCAAAGTCCCGGTGATGAAATAGTCTTCGCATTGCACAGTGATGTGCAATGCTTTGTTGTGGCTTAAACCTTCAAGGGGCAACTCATCCTCATGGAAAGTGATCTTATGACTCTCCAATATCTGCCCAATCATGTTCTCTATCTCTCCTCCAGTTATGTTACTGGGTACATACGCCTCGCTCAGTATCTTCATCAGGGCATTCTTATGTGTCTCAGAGCTTTGCAGTAGAGCTAAGATGGAGATCTGCACTGGTGTTTTATTTAGTTGATCAACGATTGAGTACTCTTTTGCTTGTATTTTTTGCCAGAGATCATTGGGCCCAGTTTCAATAGGCCGTCCAGAAGTCTGCTTGCTTGATTCAACTAAATGCTCCGAAGTATAAACCCTACCGGTCCTGGTCATACCATGTGCTACAATTGCTTCTCCAGACCTAATTTTCCCTTTCCTTCTTGCCTCGGTGGTGTAATCCCAAGGAATGGCCTGTGTATGGAATGGTGCTGTGGCTGACATTGCTACAGGAATGGGCACCCTTGTTTTGGGAGGTAACACAATGACTTCAAATGGTACAGGCGCCTTGAGAGACCCAAACTCTACCTCAATTGGCTCTGCAGTCTTTGCGGATGACGGTGTTCCAATCTCGAAAGGTATGGACATATTTACTTTAGCATCCCTAGAGGGCTAGATCTGGACTAAAATTAGATTCAGTGTGACTGTTGGTTTCTTGGGCTCGTCACCTTCGGCAATTAATCCAATCGACCCTTTGGGGTCCCAATTATCTTCTACCTCGATCATGTGCGCTCCTCCACCCTTATGATCAAGCAAGGGATTGTTGCAAACATTAGGAGCAGGCTCCTTTACCACGATGATTTTGTTGTCGATTAGAGCTTGGATTTTGTCTTTCAGAGATCGGCACTCATCAATGGTATGCCCTTTCATGCTGGAATGGTATGCACAGGTTTTGTTTGGATTGACCCATTGGGAAGGATTTTCTGGAGTTATGGTAGGGATTGGGGTGCCGTAATCGACGGCTTTGAGTCTTTCATATAGCTGGTCGATTGGTTCGGCGATGGCGGTGTATTGCTTGGGAGGTCTACGGTCCAAGTTAGGGCGTGGCCTGGGGAAGTTTTGGCGGGCGGGAGGTGATTGGTAGTGAAAAGGCTGAGCGTTGTAGGCTTGGTAGACGGGTGCGGGTTGGGAATATCTTGGTGAGGTAGGTTGATATGTGGGGGATGGAGATGATTGGTAAGTATGTGATGGAATCCGGTAGGATGGCGGAGGTGTTTGGTAATTAGGGATAGGTTGATATGTGAGAGGAGGTACCAAGTAAGCTTGTAATTTAATGGGGATTTCGTTCTCTGTGCAACCATCACGGCACTTACGTCCCTTCTCTTGGATGTGCCACCAGACTGTAAGGCTTTGTTGGTAGCCTGCAGTGCCTCAAAATTAGTGACCATACCACTTTTAATGCCTTCCTCGATCCTCTCCCCTAGCTTGATTATGTCAGAGAATTTTTGGACTTCAATCAGCATCAACCTCTCATAATATTGTGGATCCTGAGCTCGGACAAAAAACTTGTTCATCTGTTCTTCTTCTAAGGCCGTCCTGACCTTAGCAGCCTCGGATCTCCATCGAGTAGCATACTCGCGGAATGTCTCTGTAGGTTTATTCTTTAAATTCTAGATGTAGAAGACATCTGGCGCATTTTCTGTATTGAATCTGAACTTGTCCATGAAATCGGACGCCATTCCTACCCAGTTTGTCCACTTCTTGGGATCTTGGCTAATGTACCAAGATAGCGCATTGCCTTCCAAACTTCTCATGAAGAGCTTCATGCGAATCTTTTCATCTCTGCCTACGCCGACCAGCTTATCACAGTATGTCCTCAAATGGACTCTAGGATCCCCCGAGCCGTCAAACATCTCGAACTTAGGAGGTTTGTACCCCTCGGGAAGTTTGACATTTGGCTGAATGCAAAGATCCTCATAATTCAACCCCTCAATACCTTTGTTTCCTTTAATGCCCTAGACTCGGCTAGTCAGTTTCTTGAGCTCTACGGCCAGATTCTTGATAAGGGAGTCTTTGTCATCAGACTCCGGTGTGTTTGAAATGGGTTGAGTGTATTGTGGCATGGTTTCCACATAGATGGAAGTGTGGTGGTGATGATCATTTGGTGGTTCGGGAATGAGGAGCGGGGTGTTGTTGTGATATGTGTTGCAACTTTGATGAGTAGCGGGTTGTTTCTGTGGCTTCGGGATGTTCTGTGGAGGTATGGGGTTTTGAGTATTGGGGAAGTTGACGTCTGGAGTAGTGAGGGAGAATGACAAGCTTGCCAAGTTCCGAACTTGGTCTAGTTCTTCTTGAAATTTTAGTAACTTCTGTTCGAGTTGGGCGGCACTTTCTTTGGAACCCTGAATACCCTGAGGAACCTCTACCCTTTCAATCGAGTTCTCCTTCCTGACGTTGTTCAAGTCTTCCATTTTTGCTTTGCTCTAGTTTTTTATAGGACTTGGAGGAGGAAGAGGTGGAGGGCCCTTAGATCTTGTAGAGTAGGATGATGATGCCAGAGTGCACGAACTAACCTTTTGGGGAGGGGAAATAAAAAATAAAACTAAAAACAAAAAGGTAACAAGTTAGTACGGATTCTAAAAAAATATTACAATATTTAAACACATAGTATAAGAATATAACTTGTGTCCTAAGTTGGGTGCCTCGTTTTGCCCGAGGTAGACCTAGCGACAAGTTGATTTGGAGAACATATAATGCTAAATGCCTCATTTTATTGATAAAAATAAGACGAATCCCAAAACGACACTAAAATTGCATAAAGTAAAATTTCACTAATGGCCATTGGCCTTATTACATTTTAAAGCTAAAAGAAAAGACTCCTAACTACTTGGTCCCAGAAGGACCTTCCTCAGGTTGAATGTTCTCGTTGATCAGATCCTCCAGCTCGCGCAGATTTTCCCGTAAAAATGCCTTCGCCAGTCGTTCTCCTTCACCTTCCTCAGCGTTTTGACAGTCGGTAACTCTTTTCCTCACTTTCCCTTCCAACTCCAGCAGATTGTATTCCAAATATTCCAGCTTCTCACTAGCCCTGGTGGCTTTCCTTTCCATTCACTGATTTGGTTACTTGATGGGAGGTTCCTCCACCAGGTTAGCAAGAGTGAGGGTATGTTGACCATACCGAAGTCGGGAACTTTGTCATCAATTTCCTGCAAAACAAAAGGGTTAGACCCTTACCCCCGCCGGACTCGACTATTTGAATCAATAATTAGCATAAGTGGCATTTCGTTCTCCAAATGAATGCACAGAATATGGTGTTGTCTGTTTGGGTTCTAAGGGAACCCAGTGGACTTTGGACAAGGCTATCCTAAGGTGTCATTATGTGGACAACATAACTGACTCGACTAGGTTTGACAGTGATGCGTGTACAATTAAATAGAATAGGGTTTCTATGAGGTATTAGACCGGTACCCTTGAGCGGACAACTCAAGAGGGAAAGGCACGGAACCATCGACTGCACCGCTGATCGACTGGTTTTACCGCAAATATGTCTTTCCCAAATTTAGGGGGTAATAATAGCGGAAGAGCGCAACCACTCATTATAATTGCAAATATATATATATATATATATATATATATATATCTTTTCTTAATAATACTTATTGGCTCTCATTGATATTGAGGATACCTCGATATCATTTGCCTCTATACGTGTTCTTTATTTTTTATGTGTTCTTCATCGCACAAACTCAATTTTGGTTATAAATAGCTTCGTTTGATTATATTTCTAACTGTTAGATTACTCCCGAGTATCCCCAACTACCCGAGATCAACCCCGAGGTCGACCTCGAAGTGCCAATCGACCAAGCTTATGCCCAGGTAGCAGACCCTTTGGTTCGCTCGTTATCTCGTTTATCTTCCGCCCCATCATTAAAATTCATAATACTAGCATCATTTTCTCTAACAAACTAGCTTGGGAATCGATCACGTATTTTTCGAGTCCCGTCTAATAAATTTAATTGTTATTACCATTTTCACGGTAAACAATTTGGCGCTCCCGTTGAGCCAAAAATAATAGTGATTATTTTCTTGCTAGTTTTATCACGCAAACGCATATCATTTTTCATACTTTTTCTTGTCCAAGATCCTTTGATTTCAGGTAAAAATGTCTGGCTCGGTGAACAGAGCTAAGAAAGATCGCCTCGAAGATCACGGGAAAATGGTATAGCTATCCTGGATGTCAGAGCACCACTACAGGATACCGATAACATACCCAGACCAATACTAGCGGATGCGGACGCACATCAAGTCAACGAAACTTCTCGCGCCGACAGAAGTGTGCGACATAGCGACCGACTGGAAGTTCAAAAAACCCTGGCCCGGGAAGCGTTGGATATTGAGAGAATGGAATTTTTGAAATGTTGCAAGCACAACAACTGGCCATTGCTCAGTTGCAAAGCCATCCGAGGACCCCCAGCGTAGCAATACCGGAGACAGCTTCCCCAGACGAGCGCACCACCGCTCACACATACACGAAGAAAAACTGCAAATTTCAAGATGACCCCAACACAAAAAAATACGCCGATGTCATCGAAGCAGCAGCGGCGGAAACCGACAAATTGGAGGCCGGACGAAGAAAGGAAGAAACACCACAAGAAGTCGCATCCTGCTCCCTGATAGGACGAATGGGATCACGTGCGACTTTGGATAAATAGACAACCCCGGCCTTTGCTCAGGGTTTAAATAGAGCATACCCGCCGACCCCAGGTCATTTCAAACGACGTTTAGCCAGATACCCGGCCGAGAGTTGACCATGCATCCGTGCCCAACACCGCCACTAATCGGGGCCGTGGGCAGCCGTCCAGAATCCTCTACAGGAACAGCACACCCAAGCAGGCCTTCCACGAAGACACTAATGCTAAACGGATGGAGATACCATCCATACGCCGCTAATGAGATAAACGCCCCAAGATCCAACATACCTCATAACGGTAGGGGAGTAGTTCGAGGGCGACACCCCCGGGGAAGCTCCAGCGGAACCAGATCCGGTGAGGCACAGCTGGCAGATGAACCTCGTCCAGCAGAGTGTGGGCTCAACATTGTTATGCCAAATATCGTAGTCACCATAAGCAAAACCAGGAACTATGAGCGACTCAGGCCTACTCGACTAAGGCCACTTCGAGGGAACCACAACCCGACGTGGGATCCGTATGACGCAAGCGGCAGCGGGGCCACGAATGACTCCTATCCCAAAAATATGACAGTTATGCTACTCAGTCAAATTCGCCGACGAGTACTATCAAACGGTCATGCTCAAATCTATCCCTGAGGAAAGAAGACTACCGGAAAGAATGAAGTAAACAAGCCACGATGTGTCACTACGACAATGGAGGAGTGGCGAGGCCCTCCGAGAACTCATGACACGGGAAGCAAAAATACGCGCCACTGGGACAAAGACAGATCCAGGAAAATATTTCCAATGATACTCTCGCATCCAGGGAAAGGGGCACCATGACTCCAACCCAGCGTCACGTTGGCACATTGGTAAACCTCTCCCTCATCCGCTTAATCTTAAAATAAATCATGTGCTCATAGATTCAGGAAGTTCGGTCACCCGCAACTGCGATATCAGGGTCAACAGGGCGGTCCGCATTAACTAACCAAATCGCCCCCACATCCCGAATCCTTGGTGAAATCCAAGTAACAAGTCGTCGAAAAGACCATTCTCTCAATATAGCCCGCATGAATTCGAGCTGGGACCTCGAGCTTTACACTATCAAAGGAAGCGCAAAGTATAAATATTTTATTCGAGCGACCATCGACACTCTAACCGAAGGCGTTGATGGTCCCATCTCGATAGAGGAGCGAGATTCCTTGCAAAGGGCAGAACTAGAATAAGCCGACAGGGATGCACCGAGTCCCGAAGCATCACCTACACACCTCGCGGTAAGAAAGAACTGCTTTCGCTCCTTCGTTTTCCTTTTACTAACTGAACGCATATAGCTAGATAGGATGTTCGGAGGTTCTCAAGACTCTACCTAGAGATTCCTAGACTCCATATAGGCGACTGCCGTATTTTCTCCCTTTGGCCGGGCTTCTTCCCCGAAAGGAACCTTGTCAGCAAGATTACTGGCACAACAGCATACCAGAAGAAGGTCTGATGATTCCACGGGCTTCATTCTGATATCCCAACAACGAATGATGGTTTTTCTCTAAGAGCATCCCCCCTGGAATGACCCAGATGCAGCGGACTGAACCCCCTTCGGGAATTATATGCTGGGCCATAACGATCTAAGAAGCCATGCACGCATGGATCGAGTTCACAATGGAAAAAAATGTACATCTATACCAAGCAATAAAAGGATATTTTCTCGACATTTTATTCTCCGAACAAAGAAATCTCAAGTATATCCCCGGCAGGGGGCCCCCCTCCACCAACTGCATGCCAAAATACTCGGGGACTCGATGCCTATGACTAGGCACTCGCGCGATCTCAGGATCGAAACTCTGGGCTCATAAAGCCCCTACAAGGCAATTTCGAGATCACAAGAAGCGGTCTTCACGCTTAAATAACTTGATGACTCGGAGACTGTTGTCAAATCACCATATGCTGAAAAATTCGAAACTGTATGACCCTTAACGAGCAGACTCGGCATAACCAGGTCCATTCTACATCGCCCAAGAACTGTAAGACCTCAACAGGCATGACAAACTATAAAACCACAACAGGCATGAAAAATCTAAAGTTTAGGCTATACGTCGCATTTGAAAGAATCTCGAAAGGGCATACCCTCGATGTGGACGCCTAAACTATCATTCGGGATCAAAAATGGCTATGGCCAAATGCACATGACTACGGTCAAAACGGCTGATACAGCCAACATAATGTGACTCGGGGACCCTCGACCGTCGCTAAATAAAAATCGCAGGCCACAACTTCGAATATATTTTGGAAAGAACCGGTTAAAATAGGCTTCCCTCAACAGGCAAACAACGGGCTATGAACCTTCCGAGGTGCTCAAAATATCGCCGATCACAACTTGAAATCGAGGTTCTTCTGGAACCAATGACGGGTCAGGCAAAAATCTTTCAAAAAGATATTAATGAGCGAAAAATAAAGCCTACAAAAAGCCCACGGGCAAAAACAGCATAAGAGCCATTGTCGCCAGCTAAGCAAGCCTACGGGCCACATATCAAAAGGTCTCAACGACCAAAAAGCATAAGAGCCATTGTCGCCAGCCAAATTGACAACTTGAGGATTAAAGTGAGCTCAAATTGTAACTCGATTCGGAGACCGGATCCAAAATAATTGACTAAACAAGCCTACGGGCCATATATCAAAAGGTATCGACAACCAAAAAGCGTAAGAGCCCATGTCGCCAGCCAAAACTGACAGCTTAAGGGTCAATTAAAGCTCGAATCGTAACACAACTCGGAGACTGGACCCTAAATAAGTTAAAACGACCAAACACCCTAAGGCGAGAAATAAAAGCCATCGTCGCCAACCCAGACGAGTGACAATCTCGAGAGTAAATTAAGCTCAAGTCGGATCCCGACTCAAAGACTGAACCCGGCAACGAGCTAAGCATACAAGCCTTAGGGCAAGTCCGGGATCAAATCGACCCAATTGAAATTCCAACAAACAGAAATACAAAGAATATAAGTTGAGGGGTTCCCCCTCTTATTGCTAAGTGTTGACAACAAGATGCGGCCCCAACCTGCGTAGAATATTGAAAACCATATATACATAACAAAGGAGGCAAGAAACAGTCATTCCACTTCTTTCTGACAGTCACAACCCGAAGGTCTCCTCATCATTATCCTCAGCGCCGGGCAGCGGGAAATTGGCATTAGCGCTCCTCTCTTTTGGCATAATCACCGGCGAAAGATCAAAACCCCTTGCGAGAATCTCCTCAAAGACGTCCCTCTGGGATCCGTACTTCACGTACTCTCTGCTATTTTAGGCACAATCGAGGATTTTATGAAAACTCAACTTCGGTGACATCAGGCGCTCCTCGAGTAAACTGCCATTTTTTGCCCCGACCCGATATCTTTCATCACGATCTCGGCTCGAACACTCACCCACACCGGCGCAAAGAGACCGAAGGACAGGCAGGCTCAACAAAAACCTGGCTCAAGGCCGGAAGCAGCTAGACAAAACGAAAAGGTTGTGACGCCTGCTCACATCAGCAAATCACACTCAAAGGTCCCCTGGCCTAAATAGATTGGTTCCGAATCCACCAAGGTCCCGCCGAAACATGGAAACTAGTCCGTCAGATCAAACACAATACAAAAGAGGTAAAGAAATTCGTGACTCCTCTCATTTTTCTTTTTATACATATATATATGCGCGAAAGGTGTGCTCTCCGTCTACAAGCATAAGTCTGTAAAAAACAATACAAAGGAGAATGGCAAGGTCGATGCTCCAATAACGGGCATTCTTCAGGGCGCCAGCCGTAAACAAGCCGGGCGTCACGCCCGACTATCTTCGCTCAAGCAAATTCTCCCGAAAAAATGGTATCCTCGGTATAAGGCCATGCAAGCAAACGCTCCCTTCGAAGGCCCGCTCGATCCTGGCTCAAATCATCGGCAACAAATCACCGCTCCTTTGCCATCCGCGATTCAGTGTAGTGCTATGCCAGTCCGGGCACCGACCGTTCCCAATTCGGACTCTTCAAAGAATCAAGCTGCAGTTCTATGGCCATATCGACTCAAATCAAAGCTCAAAGATCCAAGACGCGGATGGATCACACCAAAACCTACCACAACGGGAAGCCGACAAAACCTACTCAATGACCAAATACCCTCCTAAGTAGCCCTACCCTTGTTGGCATTAAGGAACAACATCAGGCTCGGACAACGCACTCTCCTCGAAGGCTCGGTCCAGAATCACCCCAATAAATCTCCTTCCCAAGGATGCAACACATATCTCATCCAACGTCATGCCTGATTTATGCTGCTCCCCTGGCAAACAGCTGCTAAAGGCACGATCCGCCAAGATCCATAAAATCAGCAAGCTCTGGGAACCCCCGGACGGAAGCAACTTCACAAGCACATAAGAAGAGGGCCGGAACGAGCCGACACCAATCAAAGGAGACGAACCCCAACATCAACTCCGACCCCAAGGACTTCCGCCATAACGAGACAATGCCCAAAAGTAGACCAACTATGTCTCCATTGAATTGGCATGCAGCCCCAAGAGGCCTTCTCCATAGGGGCTAATGTACAGAGGGGAAGGCGTACTAAACAAAAACACTCGCACAAAACGGACTCCGAGTAATGATCAGGACGGCCTGAAGCGCAGCCGGATCTCCATTTAGAGATCACCTCTGGGAAGTTACCAGCATTTCAAGACCGCGGATCCTCAGACGAGTCTTTTCTCAACGTCCATTCTACGATCCCAAAGACTTCGATCACACTTTTGCGCGGAGAAAGAGCTCTGACGGCCCGAGGTTGTCAGCCCAATTTAGGCCCAGTTGGGGAAGTCACAAAAGGACCCCGCATACAGCTAGTTCATCAACATAAGGCTGGATGCAACACTTGCGCCCGAGGCCAGTATCACAGACGACACAACAGGAACATGTACCCAAAGCCAATATATGTATATATATATATATAAAGGAACGCGGCAAACATCGAAGGAAAAAACCAAAAGAAAGTCCTTTATATTTGCACAAGTATTCACTTACTACAATCCTCGAGATATCCTTACATACGATTACATTATACACAAAAAGAGCAAAAAAATACAGGTAATATGCAAGCCTAAGAATCTAGCTTGTTTATGTTGCGCTTCCATTACCACCCCCTCAGGCATACGACCTCAAAGACAATATCTTCCATGGTTGATCCCCTCGGGGATCTCATCCTAAATCCTCCCCAAATGGCATCTTCTAAAGGAAGGGTATAGAAGAGGGGGGCGGAGGAGAAGAGCAAATGACGAATAAATGCCGGAAGAAGACCGGAAGTGGCTGGGTGAAAAGTTTGGCTGGTACAAACCCTACCAATACCCCCATATCAAAGCCATTCTCTGAAGTGTTGCCTCGGACCGGGAGGCAACAACCAGCGAAGACCATCACCATACCCCTCAGGAATCCAAAGAGGATGTAACACGCCGAGCCGAGGAAGGAGGGTGAGCAGCGGTGTATAGTCCGAGCCCCCTCTTGAGTAGCGGTGCATAATCTGAATTTTTCCCCTGTTCGAAGGAAATCGACCCCCTACTTCGTCGCTCCGAGCCAAGGGGACAACAACAACAACAACAATGACAACAACCACAGCCACACAACAACAACGATAACCTCATGGCGGCATAATTTTGTCCAACCAAAAAGAGATCGAGAGTTGGTCCATGGCATATATGGCATAAGATCTTGAGGTCGTGGACCTCAAACATAGCAAAAACTAAAAAATGGCAGAAAGGAGAGAAGGATGGATACCGAAAGAAATTTGAATGAAAAGTTGATCGCGAGAAGCCCCATATATAGGGAGGGGTACAAAGTAACCAACGGCGCCATTACTGCCTTCGAAAAGTGTAACGACACGTGCAATTAATGTGTTCATGTAAGCGGAATCGACAAACAACAATATGATCCCGAGGAGCAGGGAATCATGATATTTCTGAAAACCCCTGGATGAGCGAAAAGATGAAACGCCTCGACATTTGTGTGAAGGGCTATGCCAACAGCGTGATGTCATTTCAAGAACCTGCGGAACGGGGTGTCAAAAATGTTTCTTATCGCTACCCTCTAAGAAACGCGGAGACTATATGTGCGTGGTGAAATCAGAGGGCCTGATTTCCCGCCATCAAGCTATCTCGGGGAGGTACATCGAGACCCCAAGAACATGAAGCCACCTCGGGAAGATATCTTAAGACCCCGATGATATAAAGTCACAACTTAGTCCACTCTTTCGAGGCTTGCCAAGGTTCGATTCAAGGCCAAGACAAAGAAAAAAGGGGGAAGCCCCCAAGACACGCGGTTGAGTCTGACAGGAGCGACCTATCCCTAGCCTATACTGGGGTGTCGAGTCAAGCCATCACATCTCCATATTTTATAAATTAAATATACATGTATTTCAAGTTTCCTCTCCTATATAAAGGGGACTCTCCCTACCTTGTAAGAGACTGATGTTTCTCCCACAATTCTACAAAGTGCAATAATCTCTCTCTCTCTCTCTCTCTCTCTCTCTC
This sequence comes from Nicotiana glauca, assembly GCA_026770625.1. Taxonomy (NCBI): domain Eukaryota; kingdom Viridiplantae; phylum Streptophyta; class Magnoliopsida; order Solanales; family Solanaceae; genus Nicotiana; species Nicotiana glauca. The sequence goes on from MU728657.1 coordinate 51,378, forward strand.
TCTCTCTCTCTCTCTCTCTCTCTCTCTCTCTCTCTCTCATATAT
>MU728657.1:52557-64281 GCA_026770625.1 Nicotiana glauca
ATATATATATATATATATATATATATATATTCTTACTAATACTTATTGGCTCTCACTGATACTGAGGATACCTCTATATCCTTCGCCTCTATACGTGTTCTTCGTTTTCTATGTGTTATTCATCGTACAAACTCAATTTCGGTTATATATAGCTTCGTGATTATATTTCTAGCTGTTAGATTACTCCCTAGTATCCCCGGTTACCCAAGATCGACCCCGAGGTCGACCTCAAAGTCCTAATTAACCAAGCTTACGCCCGGGTAGCAAACCCTTTGATTCGCTCGTTATCTCATTTATCTTTCGCCGCATCGTTAAAATTCATAATACTAGCATCATCTACTCTAACAAACTAGCTTGGTAATAGATCACGTATTTTTAGAGTCTCATCTAATAAATTTAATTGTTATTACCATTTTCACGGTAAACATTGTTGCTTTGTTAAATCCTTGTATGAGATCAAATTTGATATGAAATTATTCATAATGGTTTAGCACTTGAAGATGATGAGTTGCCTAAACTTCCGGAAGCAATAGCCTCCATTAGAATAAATGCTCAAACTATTTATAATGTTTATCAAGTTGCATTATGTCATGCTAGACCAAATGTTTCAACTCCTTCTTCTTCTAATTCTCAATCATCTAAAAGAACTACGGAAGTAAGACCACTTAGTGCCTGGGCAGGGTTTAGGGTTCTTTTGGTTCTAGTAGTAATGATTATTCACAACTAAATGAGCTTAAAGTTTATTTGTCGCAACAAATTGAGAAAGTGAATCCCGACGACTCCTTTAATCTTTTGCAAAGGTGGAAGGACAAAGAAAAATACTTCTCGGTTCTTTCAAGGGTGGCCCGAGATATTTTAACTATTCAAACTTCTACAGTAGCATCAAAGAGCGCTTTCAACCAAGCAAGGCTTCAAATCAGTAATTATAGAGCGTCTATGAGGGAGAGCTTGGAAAAATAAGTACTTTTCAGAGATTGGATCCATTCGGAAAGAAGAAAATTTGAACTTGCTGAATCATAACCAGAGGAAGACGAAGCTTACGAAGAAATACTAGCTGAACTTGTGGAGGATGCTGCTTCGCCCGACAATGGAAGCAGTGGTGACCAAGCTACTTTTCCGCCACCAACGAGAATTCCTCCCGACCTTGAAGGATTTATGAAGTTTGTAAGAGATACCATGTAACTTGCATGAACAAAAATTAGTATGTATTACGTAACTTATAATTTGACACATCTTGATTAGTTCTTTTTCTTCTCGATGATAGTATTAGCACCTTGTTGTGCTTATTCCATATGGGGGAGGAGGAGTAAGAAAAATATGGTCATATTTTTTATTGCTATAATAAAATTACAAGACATGACTTTGAATATCTTCTTACAATATTTTTGTCTTTAAATTTGAATTAAAAATTTAGGTCACAATTCTAAAAGAAATTTACAAAGCACTACCTTTTTTACATTTTTTTGTCTTTAATTTCTATTTAATTTTTTTTTAAATCACTATTTAGCCATTGGGCCCACTTAGCCCGCGGGCCCGGCCCGTTTAGCCCGGGATCACGAGTTTGTGGGCCCAGTCCCGGGCCGGTTCCTACAAAAAGACCGCTAAGCCCGGGATCGCTAAGCCCGTTTATTTAAGGTCCGGTGTGGGACCTGGACCGTGGCCCACGAGAGGATCATTGAAGTTAGAAATTCGGGTTAGACATTTGTAGGTGTCTATACCAAGAACTGTACGGTATTGAATGAGTAAAAGAATAAGACACACGCACTAATATATGGTGGAGAACACCATAACACATGTTTCATACCAGGTATGCTAACGACAAATGGGATATTGGAAGGATTGATCACTACTTCTTCATTGTGTGAGATCCCCAAAAGTTAAATTAACTTTTACTAGAATACCCTTTGATCTTTTACTATTTTCTTGAAGTGCCAATCGATTTTGCTACTTTAGCATGTCACTAATAGCCGTGATTGATTCGGTAATGTTTTTCATGTCTAGGAAAGCAATTTATTTGGAATGTAAAGATTTAAGTAGAAGGGAAGACAACTAAAAAAGAGTTAGTGACTTAACTTGTATTAGTAGGTCGACCATTACACTTACCATGAAGGTATCAAATGTAATTATGGATACAAAGTTAAACATGAACTCGAGTTCACTTCTTTCGAGAATGAGAGATCGCATAACTAGCTACCGGAGTATCAGGTGATGTCTGGGGTACAACGAGTAATAAGATCTTGATGTAGTAGTGAATCCTTTCTGAGTGTGATCGAATTTTTACATAGAGCTTTAGAATAATATTAATAGGTTTGAGATATTTTATAACTCTTGATACTCATAGGTCGCACGAATTATTTGTCCGTATGAATTATGTGTGTTAGTGGCATGATATTGGTTTGGGTACAACCCACTATGAGAGAAGTGAGAGATGTTGGATTTTCCAAATTGGGCCGCGGGCGCTCTATGTGGGATGACCCGACCCATTTATCAATAAATAAGATTAAATAACCTCTTATGAGAAGTTACCTGATGAATTTGTTGGAGCATGTTTTACACGGTTATTTGGGTGGGAATAGTTTTTTTCAGAACTACTTTCTTCCTTAACTATGAATAAAAGGGAACAATACATTCTCTTCATACACAGAAGAAAAACTTAGAGAACTCTTGTCCTTTATTCTCAAAAGAAAAATACAGAGAACGCTTATTAGTTTGTGGAATTAAAAAATCTATTTTCAAAGTAAAATAGAATCAGGTGGAGCAATTTCTGTCACACAAATTTCAATGGTCTTCCACTATTGTTAACGGGTACACAAATTCGATATCCATGTTACAATTAAATTATCATAATAAAACACGATGAATGATCGAATAATGTTATGTGTCATCAGATATCCTTTACAAAATGAGTAGAATAATGTATTTATAGCTTAGAGGGGATGAGACTGAATTTTGAGTTCTTAGCCTGCACACCAGGTATGCGATTAGTGGGGTGGTGAGATCCTCTCTAATGGCAACCATAATTGCGCAACAGACGGAGACCATAATCTCATAAGGGCTCCTGGTACAATTAAGTTCAGTACCAAAAGTATTTAATCTACTCCGGGCGTGTATTCTTCCGGTTGCTCTTTTTTCGAATTGAACAAGTGATTTTGGTCACGCTTCTTCTGCTCTCAGATCTTATCTTTCGTGCTCATGGGTCCAAAACCACTGTCACCACATGTCACTATTTTGTTGTGCCACGTGACAAGGCATCTTTTACCGAAAGAGTATATTTTAATGTAAATACTGAGTATAGTTAATTTTTACTAGTGTACTAAAAAGAAACAACTGGATCACCGAATTTTTAAGAAAGAATTACAAGAAAATACATATGACTTCACACCATAACAAACAATGGCCTATGTCTTTAAATTTTACCATGTCTAGCCCATAATATACATATTTTGAAAGCATTAGCAAATTCAAAATTTGTGTTCTTACAACCATTGCTTCTAAATGATATGGAGTTATATATGTGTATTCACAACCATTACTTTCACTCTCTCTTCTTATCACATCTTCTATATATGCTTCAAGGGGCCGTGTATTTTCTGATTCTCCCATTGTTTACAATGTCAGAAAATTGAAGAGTAGAAGTCCACCATTGAAAGTCATTCAAAGCTTTGCTTTCGAGAATATGATTTTTTGAGTTTGTTAGTTATGTGGGTGTTGTTCCAATTGATTGAAAATATCAAAAGGAGTTCAAAATTAAAATTTGAAGTGATTTGGAGTAGATTTGAATAAGATTTGAGTTAAATTTCAGAAAAAAATGCAAGGTTGAAGACGAAGTCAGTTTTTTTATATAATTATGTATAATCTTGTATAATGGTGTATATGAATGTATATGAGTTTTTAATGGTGTATATGAGTGTATATGAGTTTTTTATATAATTTTCAGTTACAATTCTTATTCAAAACCAATCCAAATCTCCATTAAATAACTTCAAATTTTATATACAGCCTCCTTATACTATTTCTAACAAGTCTATATAATACCCACTCTAAAGTTCTCACAAAATCAAATTCGAAATTTAAACCCACATATTTAAGCTTGTTAAAATTTTAATATTCACCACCCAAATGGAACTGGTTTATTGAACTAATATTTGAGTCACAATTACTTATTCAAAAATTAACTTAAAATCTTGAGCAATGTTTTTAAAAAATTAAATAGTAGTTTCGAGAATCTAAGTTGAATGTTGAGTATTAGCCTATTATATTTGGGCTAGTTGGTTGTAAATTGTTATATGGGCTATAAAATTGAAAATTAGGGAGCTCAATTGTTCTTATGTGAAATTTTCCCAATTTTTAACGTAAAAATTGCACGGGGCGCCCTATTTGGTCGCCCTCATTTAACCTATACCCATTTTTTTAAAAACTTTTAACTTGTACCCACTTTTTAAATAATTTCAGCCCATTTCTCCTCCTCCTTGCTTTGCAACTCTCTCAAATCATATACAGGAGAATCTCAGCTAAGTAGAAAATATATTGGATCCATTACAACTAGATATCCTTTTAAATGGAACAGCATCGTCTGTTTCTCTATTAGAGTAGTATAACATGAACTTAAACTCTTTTTTGGTACTTGTCAGGTATGGAGGATTATTTAAAACAAGCATACTTGGGCAAACAGTGGTGATATCAACTGACCCGGAAATCAATTACTATGTCTTCTAACAAGAAAATAATCTCTTCCAATGCTGATACACAAAGAGTGCTTCTGCTCTCCTTGGAAAGAAAAGCGTGAATGTCCACGGTGGAGCTGAAGACAGTACTCATCAACACTAAGGATAATCAAAGGAGTTATTAGTATCTAGGTTAACTAAATAACTATCACGCCCCGAACCTGGGCCTGGACGTAACACGGCACTCGGTGCCTGACTACATGTGATCGAGTGAACCAACTGGCTTGTTGAATCAACATATGGTATCATAACATACTGAATGCGGAAGATAAGCTAACACATGTTGATGTACTGAAAGTCTGGATGATATAAATCAAAGTGCGGAATTACTAATACAATTTGAAACATCTTTGTAGCCAACATAGCTTAATATGAAACATATGTGACTCTGTCTAACTGTTACTCTTGTCTATGAAGCCTCTAATGAAATACAAAAAACACTGACTGTCTGAAAATACTGAGGACTGTAAGGTAATGATAATGCCCCAAAATAACCGGGGATCACCAAATAGCTGGTACGAGAATCCTAGCGCTCAGAATCATCAACCTGTAAATCATGACCTGCATTGTGAGATGCAGGCCTCGCGCAAAAGGGTCGTCGGTACATTTGAATTGTACAGGTATGTAAAGCAACTGAAAGAAAGAATTATAAATGTTGAAACTGAAACTAAGCTGATAACTGAAATGATAACTATTGAAACTGAAACTGAAGTGAGAACTGGTAACTGAACTGATAACTGAAAAGATAATTGATAACTGATAACTGAACTGGTTTAATTGAAAAGATAACTGATAACTGATAACGGAACTGAATAAAGAAAGTAAGGATATGAATACTCCCTATTCTGAATGATGAACAACCTATTTATCATAAGCTACGGCCTCGGGCCCAATATATATGTGCACAAGCTACGGCCTCAGGCCCAAGTATACATATACATAACTACAGCCTCAGGCCCAAAAATGCATAAAGCATAAACTACGACCTCAGTCCTAAACATGCATAAAGCATAAACTACGGCCTCAGGCCCAAACATGCATAAAGCATAAATTACGACCTCAGGACCAAGTACAGGTGTTCAACATTCAGGAACTGAGAATCAAACTGCAATACATGATAATGAAATACTGAATTACACTGAGTTACATGATACTAGAATACTAGATCACATTGAGCTACATGATACTAGAATACTGGATCACACTGAGTTACATAATACTGGAATACTGAGTAGGACTAGACTGAGACATGTATTCTTGAACTGATTATGAACACTGAAACTTCAACTATTTATGACATGTTGAGTAAGCTATACTAAGACTCAGGGACATCAAACTCAAGTCTACATTGAATACAAACTGAGCTCACAACGTTCAGAATGAAAGTCATGAACGAGTTATGAACCTAGAGAATAGATGTTCTACAACTATTCAAGGAACTATGCTTAACTATATTTCTGAGGTAATTGATAACGTGGTAAAAGAAACGTAATATAGGGAGAATCATTAACATTCCCAAACATAGAGAGTTAGCCTCACATACCTTAACTTCCTGCTGTTGAGCGTAATACAACATTCGCCAACCCTTTCAACTTTAATCTATATCAATACAAGTCAAAGGGATTCCATATTAGCAATAATTCTCATGTTTTGGTCACTTAAGCATTTTCTCAAATACTTGGTAACATAAAGCTTCATAGCCCTTATTAATGGTGTTTCTATACCCAATAACTCATTCTCTTGCTCCTAAATAAATTCTAAAGTCTCAAATGGTTATAATCAACATTATTCTTTATCACCCATAATGTAATCAATACCCATAACCAATAATAATCAATCAACGACCCAAATCTATCACCGTTCATGATTTTCTATCAAACTCATCAACTCATATCTCATGAACTAGAGTCTATAATTATTAATCCAATGCTAGAATTAATTAGAGGGTGAAGATATTACCTTTTTGAAGTTCAATCCCCTTGAATTCGAGTTCTAGGGTTCCTTCTCTCAAGAACGATGTCCCAATCGAATATCTAATGATATGGAGGGTTTACCCATGTTAATAAGATGTTAGGAAATTGAAATTAACTTAGAATCACCATTAGAACTTACCTTGGGTGGTGGAAGGACCCTTAAGGAGTTAGGTTTTTTAAAGTTCCACTTTCTAGAGCAAGTTTTTATGTTTTGGGGCTGTGGGGGACGAAATATAGCTTTAAAACGACCCCCCACTAGCTCCCCCACGCACCTGGAGGCCCAACCCGTGCTACTGGCCGCGCTAAATAGCCAGAACGAAACCCCATTAGCGCGGGCGCGCTAGTGGGCGCGCATATGGCGTAGTGTTCTATAAAACATGCATAACTTTTTGCAAAGATATCCGTTAGGGCTCCATAATATATTGTTAGAAAGATATTTCAAAGGCCTACAACTTTCATGCTTTAAGTATTCCCAAATTCCTTAAAAATGTTCAATAAACACTGATGGAATTTAGACTTTCTGCAAACTTAGTCGATTTTATCAAATCTTATGCACCTCACTTTCCATCTTTATTTTGAAACAACTATTTTCACCCATAATAATCTCGATGGGACTTCACATGCTCAAAATATATCCTTACTACTTCTTTAACTCATTCATACCTAAGCCAAATTTGCGAGGTGTTACATTATGTCCCCCTTGGGATCATTCGTCCTCGAATGATTGTCCTGACTGTAACTTTTGCTAACTCCGGACCTTAAATGGGTCTGGTGGAAACATGAACTTTCATAAACACTTGTATACCAAACTGAATGAATACATGATTACTGAATTGTTGTGATACTGAACTGAATGACCACTGCATTGATTGAATATTAGCCTGCCATGGATACGTGAATACAGAACTTGCATGGACATTTGAATATTGAACTGGCACGAATATTTGAGAATTGAACTAACATCAATATAAGCGCACTAAGATGGAATGAATGTCTTAGTATTGGACTAACATGAGTAGCTGAGTATTGAGCTGACATGAGTATCTGAGTACTAAACTGACATCAGTATCTGAGTACTTAACTGACATGAGTATCTGTGTACTAGAAATTTGAATGCTATAACCTAATACGTGAAATACTGGTTGTACCACTGCTAATTCTGGTGGCAACTCCAACTCATAAGCTATTTGACTGATCCATCGCAAGAATATATATATGGCCCAATATAGCAGGGACTATTCTTCCCCTTCTTCCCAAATCTCATAACGTTTTTCATAAGCAAAACTTTCAGAAACCCCTATCATCAACTTGAAACTCTAGGTCTCTATGTCGCACGCTCGAATATGACTTTTGGCGGCTCTGAGTTTTCTTCAAATTCTCTTGAATCAACTTAACTTTCTCTATAGTCTGATAGACCAAATCGGGTCCTAACAACTCCATTTCTCCAACTTCGAACCAACCAATTGGTGATCTACACCTTCGCCTATACATAGCTTCGTACGGTGCCATCTTGATATTAGAATGGTAGGTTATTATTAGCAAATTCAATGAGAGGTATGTGATCATCCCAATTACTTTAACATCAAGGACATATCCTCAACTGTTTGAATAATGCACTCTACCTAACCATTCTTCTGGGGATGAAAAACTTGTTCCTAATCCTTTTTGAAAGAACTTCTAAACGTTCATTTTAAACTGAGCACCACAATCCGCAATGACGAACAACGGAGTCCCATATATCAGACGATTTCCTGAATGTATAACTTGGTATAATCTTCTACTGAATCTGTAGTTTTTATTGGCAAAAAGTGTGCTAACTTGGTAGATCATTTTACAATCATCCAGTCAAATCGTGCTTTTAAAATGAGCAAGATAATCCTGTTATAAATTCCATATTTACCATTTCCTTAAAATATGTGTATTCTGTGATAAAACACTAGGCTTTCTGCTACTCGACTTTCACTTGCTGACAATTCGGACAATTGGCCAAAAGTCTGTGACGTTCTTTTTCATGTCATTCAACCAATCAATCTCCTTGGTCATGATGCATATTTGGGGAACCTGGATGGAAAGAATACCTGGAATTATGGGCTTCTAACATGATCTTCCCTCTTTATGTCCATCTATGTCTGGAACACACAATCTATCTTTGTACCTCAAAGTACTATCATCTACCCCTTATTCAAAAGCCATCGTCTTATACTTGCGAATCCTTCTCTTTTTGTTGGGATCCAAATAACTTTCCTTATTTTATGCAATTCTTTGCACTCTACGTTAATAATGACTCAATTTCCAACTTACTTCTGAGAAATCTTTCATACTAGGAAAAGTTAAATTATTCACTTAACGGAAAGCTAATGTATTCACAACTATCATATACAATCTTAATAATATAACTCTGCTCACACTATCAGTCTTGGAGAAACCACATTTCGATAATTCCTAAAGGCTATTCTTCTGTAGTTGGCTCTCTTACTGCCTAACTGGTTTTTTTCCACTATCGTTGTACTTCAGGTTTAACTTAAAATCTTTGGGTTCTAACATGTGCTTGGGATTTCAAACTGTCATCTACTCGCTAGAGTTATCCTGGCTAAGTAAATCAAATCGTACCTCTACTAGCTCTGCTGAAATTGCTAATTCGTTGCATCTACTCAAAACTTACTTAATGTTCTTTTACTAACCACCTGCTAGCATCATATTTTCTTCTCCTGCTTTGAATAACTAAAGTGAAGCATAAGGTTACTCCTAACTTCCCTCATCATCTGACCATATTTCGTTACCGCACACTATCATTTTTTTTGAACTGTGTACATAGATCACACTTAGGGGAAATTTCATCTGTCTTAAATAAAATTGGAATATCTAACCCCAAACTTTCTATATAATACAAAATCATATCATACTATAAACAACCTCGGTAATCACTTAGTCACATAACCTAAGGGGAAACTCCCATATCTTTTATCTTACATCAATAGCTGCTTCTTATAGTAGCTTACTAACGTGGTACTTCTAGTTCTGATTTGAATAAATCTAACAAATTAAAATCATTCCCTGAAATTCAATATTGGCTGCTCTTGGTTCTCATTGAATACACCATATATTCTAGCCATTTGCATGAGTTCAACAAAAATACATCTCTAATAATAACAATCGTTTTTGACTCCTAGGTATTTTATCCTTAGGCTATTTTCTGTCCAAAACTATAGTGACCAATGTTAGGGTCTGACATCTGAACTATCTTCATCCAACTTATGGCTCCATTTCCAAGAATTAAATAAAATTGTTCTAGGAGGTAAAACACATACAAATACACTACAATATACAAAATTATCCTTCAAAGTATACCATCATCCGATAATTCACTTCATGCGCCATCCGGCAATTCTTGGGTCTTAGTCCGGACCTAAAATATGCGAAGATTTAGCTATAACCATTGTTACTTACCTTTTCTTTGAGAACCCATATGCATCATTGTATTCTCACAAGTCACCAGAAATTTTGATACACTGAAAATTGGATATTTGATAAACATATAACTGAATACGGGAGTACTGAATAACCACAAACTTGCTGGCTGAAAGATTGTATAACTGGTAATTGAGGTAAACTGATAACCATAAGACATCATAACTGCTTTTGTACTTTCTGATAAGGTTATGCTTTAATCTGTACTACTATCCATTGCATCCCACTTTTAACGTCCTCTCAAGTCTCATATTTACCAACCTGAACTCCATAATTATACCTCAATGGGCAATTATCCTCTCAAGGAGTTTAGGCTTCTCCTGTGCGTTGCTTGGGCATCCAATACGTTTGGAATTCGATAGGTAGAGAAGGTTTATTGCTCTAAGTGGCACGATCTAGAGTAGAAAGAGATGAGACAATCCTAGATGTCTTGGTAGTTAACCGTTTATATGAGTGGCCGGCACATACATATAAAGGAAACTCCACTAGACACGGCTTCATAGACTCCCTAGGACTCTTGAACCTAAGGCACTGATACCAAGCTTTGTCACGCCCCGAACCTGGGCCTGGACGTAACACGGCACTCGGTGCCTGACTACATGTGACTGAGTGAACCAACTGGCTGGCTGAATCAACATGTGGTATCATAACATACTGAATGCGGAAGATAAGCTAACACATGTTGATGTACTGAAAGTCTGGATGATATAAATCAAAGTGCGGAATTACTAATACAATTTGAAACATCTTTGTAGCCAACATATCTTAATATGAAAAACATGTGACTCTGTCTAACTGTTACTCTAGTCTATGAAGCCTCTAATGAAATACAAAAAACACTGACTGTCTGAAAATACTGAGGACTGTAAGGTAATGATAATGCCCCAAAATAACTGGGGATCACCAAATAGCTGGTACGAGAATCCTAGCGCTCAGAATCATCAACCTGTAAATCATGACCTGCATTGTGAGATGCAGGCCTCGCACAAAAGGGTCGTCGGTACATTTGAATTGTACTGGTATGTAAAGCAACTGAAAGAAAGAATTATAAATGTTGAAACTGAAACTAAGCTGATAACTGAAATGATAACTATTGAAACTGAAACTGAAGTGAGAACTGGTAACTGAACTGATAACTGAAAAGATAACTGATAACTGATAACTGATAACTGAACTGATTTAATTGAAAAGATAACTGATAACTGATAACTGAACTGAATAAAGAAAGTAAGGATATGAATACTCCCTATTCTGAATGATGAACAACCTGTTTATCATAAGCTACGGCCTCGGGCCCAATATATATGTGCACAAGATACGGCCTCAGGCCCAAGTATACATATACATAACTACAGCCTCAGGCCCAAAAATGCATAAAGCATAAACTACGGCCTCAGTCCTAAACATGCATAAAGCATAAACTACGGCCTCAGGCCCAAACATGCATAAAGCATAAATTACGACCTCAGGACCAAGTACAGGTGTTCAACATTCAGGAACTGAGAATCAAACTGCAATACATGATAATGAAATACTGAATTACACTGAGTTACATGATA
>MU728657.1:64821-95915 GCA_026770625.1 Nicotiana glauca
TACATGATACTAGAATACTGGATCACACTGAGTTACATAATACTGGAATACTGAGTAGGACTAGACTGAGACATGTATTCTTGAACTGATTATGAACACTGAAACTTCAACTATTTATGACATGTTGAGTAAGCTATACTAAGACTCAGGGACATCAAACTCAAGTCTACATTGAATACAAACTGAGCTCACAACCTTCAGAATGAAAGTCATGAACGAGTTATGAACCTAGAGAATAGATGTTCTACAACTATTCAAGGAACTATGCTTAACTATATTTCTGAGGTAATTGATAACGTGGTAAAAGAAACGTAATGTAGGGAGAATCATTAACATTCCCAAACATAGAGAGTTAGCCTCACATACCTTAACTTCCTGCTGTTGAGCGTAATACAACATTCGCCAACCCTTTCAACTTTAATCTATATCAATACAAGTCAAAGGGATTCCATATTAGCAATAATTCTCATGTTTTGGTCACTTAAGCATTTTCTCAAATACTTGGTAACATAAAGCTTCATAGCCCTTATTAATGGTGTTTCTACACCCAATAACTCATTCTCTTGCTCCTAAATAAATTCTAAAGTCTCAAATGGTTATAATCAACATTATTCTTTATCACCCATAATGTATCAACACCCATAACCAATAATAATCAATCAACGACCCAAACCTATCACCGTTCATGCTTTTCTATCAAACTCATCAACTCATATCTCATGAACTAGAGCCTATAATTATTAATCAAATGCTAGAATTAATTAGAGGGTGAAGATATTACCTTTTTGAAGTTCAATCCCCTTGAATTCGAGTTCTAGGGTTCCTTCTCTCAACAACGATGTCTCAATCGAATATCTAATGATATGGAGGGTTTACCCTTGTTAATAAGATGTTGAAAAATTGAAATTAACATAGAACCACCATTAGAACTTACCTTGGGTGCTGGAAGGACCCTTAAGGAGTTTGGTTTTTGAGAGTTCTCCTTTCTAGAGCAAGTTTTTATATTTTGGGGCTGTGGGGGACGAAATATAGCTTTAAAACGACCCTCCACTAGCGCCCCCACGCACCTGGAGGCCCAACCCGCGCTACTGGCCGCGCTAAATGGCCAGAACGAAACCCCATTAGCGCGGGCGCGCTAGTGGGCGTGCATATGGTGTAGTGTTCTGTAAAACGCGCATAACATTTTGCACATATATCCGTTCGGGCTCCATAATATATCGTTGAAAAGCTATTTCAAAAGCCTACAACTTTAGTGCTTTGAGTTTTCCCAAATTCCTTAAACATTTTCAATAAACACTGATGGAATACAAACCTTCTGCAAACTTAGTCGATTTTGTCAAATCTTATGCACCTCACTTTCCATCTTGACTTTGAAACAACTATTTTCACCCATAATCATCTCGATGGGACTTCACATGCTCAAAATATATCCTTACTACTCCTTTAACTCATTCATACATATGCCGAATTTGCGGGGTGTTACAATAACTTCAGCTCTAGAGCTGGAGTTCGACAGTTACAAAATAAAATCTTCAGCTCTAGAGCTGAAGTTCGTCAGTAACAAAATAAAAACTTCAACTCTAGAGCTGAAGTTCGCCAGTTACAAAACAAAAACTTCAGCTCTAAAGCTAAAGTTCGCCAATTACAAACACAAAAACTTCAGCTCTAGAGTTGAAGTTCGCCAGTTACAAAACAAAAACACAAAAACAAAAACTTCAGCTCTAGAGCTGAAGTTCGCAAGTTACAAAACAAAAACTTCAGCTCTAGAGCTAAAGTTCGTCAGTTACAAAACAAAAATTTCAGTTCTAGAGGTGAACTTCAGGTCCGGCTACTAGAATGCTGAAGTTTTGCGTGATTGCACTTGTTACGCGCGCCAGTTGATTCATATTTTGTGCTCCCCACCCCGAAACTGACCCACGGCACAGCGCCCATTCGCTTCGCGCGCTTCGCTTTTTTCGGTTTGTTATTCTAATTTTCAGATTTCGTTTTGGCTAATCGAAATATTTCAAATTTTCAGGTTTGTTTTTGAGGAATCACCGCTCTGTGGGATTTTACTGGGTAGTTATCTTACTAGGTAGTTGTTTTTGACGAACCAAAATAACAGTTGCCTTGCTAGCGCTTAATCATTCTAGTCTAACGGCTTTACATTGCATTCTCTCGTATTGCTAAATTCAGTCACCTCCTGTAATCATGAAAATTTTAATTATCTTACTCTCCGTTTAAAAAGATCTGCTTAATTTCTTTCTACCTTCTAAATTTCTAATTTTACTTCTCGTGTTAAGGTTAGAACTAAAATTTGAAATTTAAGAGACACCAATTTCCCCATCACTTCCTACAAGGTCGTCATGATACTAATTACTAACTTATTGATCAATTTTGTTGCTATCAAATAAACGAAAGAAATTTTCAAGAAATGCATAGGAAATAAAACTTTCTTATTTTCTTCCAGCTCGGGACTGTTATGATGATTTTATCATTATCCATTATACAAGTGACCAAATTTTATGTGCTCAATTCTTTAAAATCCAAATGTTAAAAGTGTGATCTCAAATCTTTGCAACAAAATATTGAAGACTACTTGTTTTATACTAATTACTATTCATTTCTCTAGTACAGTCTAACAACATTTTCAACACCGATCCAATTTAGCACTGAAAAAGCATACATAAGAATTTTACACTTGCAGTAGCAAAATAAAACATACATACTCAAACCACTAATCCTGCTCTAACTTCAAATAGCACGTAAAGACAAGAAGCTACGCAAAGCACAAAGTTCAACATCTTATTCACGTTTGTTGGTAATATAAAGTCCATTAGTTTGAGAGGAAAAAAGCTTATGCATTACTCAGAACTGCAAAAAAGAAAACTCAAGACATCATATCATCACGTAGCGTTGGCCATGAGCATTTGCAGTTGCATTTGCAGAAGTATGTGTCTGCACAGCACGTATGAGAGAAAATAATATGATATACTTTTTGGAAGAAAAAAAACATTGTAACTGGAACTCATGATAAATCAATTACATGCTTTGCAATCTTATTTTGCTTATGAATACTGGTTTTGGAGAGTGCATTAGCCATGGAAACAACATTCACAGAAGCTGGTTGAGGACTCACCATCTATCACAGAACTGCAAATTCCCTCGAAAATTACTTTTACGTGAGAGCACACAGGGGCGGTTCCTTTACTGCCTCTTCCGTGACAAAAAAGGAAGTGAGGTGGAATAATAGATTCTTCAATTGATATCGCATAAAATTTGGTTAGCAATGGGAAAATCAGGAATAATATCCACCGGAACCTGAAAAATAAAAGGAGGAACAAATGATACACATCCTTCAAAAATTCCAATGAAAAGTCTATCAGTTCAAATAGAATAATTACAAGATTACACGAAATTGAATCACAATCAATAGTCGGTCTAGGACAAGTATTGTCCTTCCACAATTAAGTTCCCCCGTTTTCATGCAAACTATATATACAAAGGCCTAAACCAAGATTCTAGCATTGCATTGAGACACCAAACTAGAGAACAGAAATTTTGTGGACACAAGTAGAAAACAGCTGCCTTTTATATTTTATCACAGTATTTTCTCCGGGGAGCAGCCTCCCAGGAAACCCTAGCTTTAGGCCTAAAAAATTAAAGGCCTAAAAGTGACATTAACTCACGAACTTAGAGGAAAATCTAAGTATCCTAAAGAGCAAATAAGGAGAATTGCTCTTGAACAGATGACTTAGGGAAGAGGATATTCCGAGAATTTAGAGAGAGAGAAGAGAGAGAGATTTCTTTCAGATTCAATTACAAAATGAATGAGCCTTACAATAGCATTGAATTCAGCTTATATGAAGAAAATCCAGCTGTAACTAACTTGTAACAAACTAACAGCAACTAACTAACTGTAACTAATTTCCGGAAACTAACTAACTGAAGCTAATTGCTGCTCGTTTCCCTTTATGTGACTGTATTAATCCTCACTTTATTCTGATAGTAACACTACCCTCCCCTTGAAACAATCCTTGTCCTCAAGGATTAAAAGAAGGAAATTTGAGGTGGAACTCTTGCCAATCTTCCCAGGTACTATCTTCAGCAACAGCATTCAACCACTTAACTAGGACTTGTGTTGCTGCCTTGCCATTCTTTGGTCCTAGTCTCCTGTCTAGGATTGCCTCTGCCTCTGGAGTAAGTAGGATATGGCCATGTTCAGCATGAACAATGGGAAGAGTAGGAGAAGCAGTATGAGTGCCCAGCTTCTTCTTGAGCTGAGAGATATGAAATGTAGGGTGGATCTTGGACTGAGGAGGCAAAGCCAAGGTATATGCAACTTGTCCCACCTTTCCTATTATCTGAAAGGGACCAAAGTACTTAGCTGATAACTTCCGAAAAGAGTGGCTCTTCAAGGACAGTTGTTTGTATGGTTGTAGCTTAACATAAACCCATTCACCCACTGCATAAACTCTATCAGTTCTGCCCTTATCAGCCTGGGATTTCATCCTGTTTTGAGCTCTTAGCAAATGAGATTTCACAGCTCAAATGGTGGCTTCCCTTGCTTGTAAACTTCTGTCAACTACATCCAATTGGGAGTCAAAAGGCATGTAAGGTAGCAAGGGTGGTGGTTTCTGCCCATAAACCACCTCACAGGGTGTTATTTTAATAGCTGAATGATAGGTAGTGTTGAACCACCATTCTGCCAAAGACAACCATTTAGGCCATTCCTTTGGTCGATCAAAGGTCATGCACCTAAGATAGCATTCTAAGCATCTGTTGACCACCTCAGTTTGGCCATCAGTCTGAGGGTGGTAAGCAGTTGATGTCAACAAAGAGACCTTCTGCAACTTGAACAACTCCTTCCAAAATTTGCTAGTGAAGACCACATCCCTGTGAGAAACTATAGTCTTAGGCATCCGATGGAGTTTAAAGACATTGTCCATGAAATCTGAGCAACCTCTAAAGCAGTATAAGGATGCTTTAGTGCCATGAAATGGGCAGCTTTCCTCAGCCTATCAACCACTACAAAAATGACCTCCTTACCATGGGCCTTTGGCAATCCTTCAATGAAATCTATAGATACATCTTGCCATACTTTCTTAGGGATAGGTAAGGGTTGTAGCAACCCTGGATAAGCCACATTCTCATTCTTACACCTCTGACAAGTGTCACTCCCTCACATTGGAGTATACTGCCTGCTTCATTTTTTTTCCAGTAAAAGTCTTGCTTCAATCTATTCAAAGTAGCAGTAATCCCATAATGTCCTCCAATTGAACTGTTGTGATAAAAGGCTATCAATTTGGTCTTCAACTCTTCATTGTTTCCCACAATTATCTTGCCTTTTATTTCAGCTTGAAACTTGTAATATGGCTTGACTGTTGTTGTAGTCTACAAGTTCTCCATTAACTTCTGTAAAACAGCATCATGTTGCCATGCTTGCTTGACTTCTTCTAATAGGTCCATATGTATAGCATAAATGCTACACAATTGCATTGCTTCTTCCTTCCTAGATAGAGCATCTGCAACAATGTTCTCCTTTCCACTCTTGTAGGCTATACTGTAATCATATCCCAGTAACTTGACTAGCCACTTCTGCTGGCTTGGTGTGGTAATCCTCTGCTCAAGTAGATACTTAAGAAGGTGGTGGTCAGTCTTGATTGTGAAGTGTCTTCCTAGCAGGTAAGGTCTCCATTTTTGTACTGCACAGACCAAAGTCATAAGCTCCCTTTCATAGACTGACAAAGCCTTGTTTCTTTCTGATAACCCCCTGCTGAAAAAAGCTATAGGTCGACCATTTTGAGTGAGCACTGCACCAATGCCTTCTCCTAATGCATCTGTTTCAACAACAAACTCCTTAAAAAAATCTGGCAGAGCCAAAATAGGAGCTGAAGTAATCATTTCCTTCAATGCTTTGAATGCCATAGTTGCAGCTTCATTCCATGCAAAGCATCCTTTCTTCAAGAGGTCAGTTAAAGGCCTAGAAACAGCACCATAGCCTTTTATGAACCTTCTGTAATAACCTGTGAGACCCAAGAATCCCCTCAATGCCTTAATGTTGGTTGGTGGAGGCCAACTCAATACTGTTGCTACTTTCTGTGTGTCCATAGACACCCCTTGTTCAGAAATCACATGGCCCAAGTAGTCCACTTGAGTTTCTCCAAAAGCACACTTGCTTTGCTTTACAAACAGAACATTGGTCTTTAAGACCTGAAAGGCTTTCTCCAAATGTGATAGGTGGTCCTCCCAAGAAGAGTTATATACCAAAATATCATCAAAGAAAACTAGGATAAATTTCCTAAGATAAGGCATAAAAATCTGATTCATCAAACTCTGAAAGTGGAGGGGCATTGGTAAGGCCAAATGGCATAACCAAGAACTCAAAGTGACCATGATGAGTTCTAAATGCTGTTTTGGGAATGTCACCTTCCCACATCCTAATCTGGTGGTACCCTGATCTTAGATCCAGCTTTGAAAAGAATCTGGCACCATGCAACTCATCCAATAATTCCTCTATTACTGGTATTGGGAACTTGTCCTTGACAATATAGTTATTGAGTTCCCTATAGTCTACACACATCCTCCAACTCCCATCCTTCTTCTTAACCATGACAATGGGTGATGAATAGGGGCTTGTGCTATTCCTGATTACACCAGTAGACAACAACTCCTCCACCATCTTTTCAATTTCTTCCTTCTGTATAGTAGGATACCTATAAGGTCTAATATTGATAGGAGAAGTCCCCCTCCTTCCAAAACAATTCTGTGATCATGTTGCCTTGGTGGAGGTAGTTCTTTAAGAACTTTAAACAAATCACTGTACTCTTCAACAACGGTTGCAACCCTTCCTTACTCATTGTACTGTCCACCTGTTCTCCTAGCCCCATAGGCAAGGTTTAGTTTCACAATCAGTCGCCACCACTCCTAAGGACATCATTGATAATTCAGCAGGTTTGGCCAAAAGTTTGTCCATTTGACCTTGTCCTACTAATTTCATAGAAGGAGACTGGGTGCCCCTTAGTGACCACTTTTGACTTCCAATTGTGAACTCCATCTTCAATTTCCTGAAGTTCCACAGAATATCTTCTAATGTTACCAGCCATTGCACCCCTAAAACCATGTTACAACCTCCAAGAGGAAGAGTCAGCATATCAGACATGAATTGGACTCCCTGCATTTTCCAAATGAACCCTTTGCAAATGGCTTTGCTATACATCCTATTCCCACCAGCTACAGATACAGCAAATGGATGAATCATTGTTAAGTAGCACCCTAATCTCTTTGCAGTGTTAAGGTCCATAAAATTGTGAATGCTGCCAGTATCAATCAAGATTTTCACTGCTTTGCCCTTGACTGATCCAGTCACCCTCATGGTTCTGAACATGGTTCAGAAATCTTCAGTACCAGTCATAGCATATACAAAAACATGAGGTAGGATAGCCCCATCAGAATCAACATCATATACAAATCCTTCCATGTTCAGTAGCTCAGAAGGATCAAACAAGATATCTTCTTCACCATTTCCTTCCTCTTCAGGTTCTATCACCTCAATAGAAAACAATTGCCTTCTCTTTGCACATACATGACCTGGAACATACTTTTCATCACAATTGAAGCACAATCCATTAGCCCTCTTTTCCTCCATTTCAGCAGGAGTTAGAAGCCTTGGGTTTCTGTAGGATGGTTTGGTTGTTCCTGAGTAGGAGCCTTGGTTTCTTTGGTAAGGAAAATTTGGTTTAGAGTGGTTACAGTGTGTGTTCTGTGGGTAATTGGGACTGGCAATTGGTTTATGAGTTGGTCTAGGTGTAGAAAGAACTGGGGTATTTTTGAGAGTTTGTTTCTGTATGAATAAGGTCTATTCTTGGATTCTAGCAAGACTAATGGCTTTCTGCAAGGATCTAGGTGCAAACATTTTGACAGGCAGCCCAATTTCAAGTTTAAGACCTCTAAGGAAGCAACTAACAACATACTCTTCATTTAACTCAACTCTAGTTAATAGTTCATCAAATAAATCCACATCATCTTGCACAGAAATTACCTGTTTAGGTCCTTCAAATCCCCCGTTGGATCATCGAACAATTCTGATCCAAACCTTGCATACAAGCACATCACATACTCCCCCCCCCCCCCCCCCCCCCCAATTAGGCCAATCCCTAGACAGTTGAGTCTTCATGTACACCTGGTGCCATTGAAGAGCCTTTCCAGCCAATCGACAAGAAGCCAATTTCACCTTCGAAGCTTCGGGAGTCTGATCAACTTCAAAGAATTGTTCACACTGATACGGCCAATCACGAAGCCCAGTTCCATCAAATTTAGGGAATTCCAATTGATGGCTTCTGGTGGGCAGTTCATATTCCTCCCTTCGTTGACCCCTTTCTGCTGGTGCTGGTGCTTCTTCTTCAACAACAGTTCGTGCATTTGCCCCAGTCGTCAGCAGAATCTTCTTAAATTCTTCCATTGAGTGGGTGAGCTTTTCGTCCATAGTTCTCCGCAATTCTTCCACTGATCCAGCGATCCCTTCGAATGATTCTCGAAGACCATCCAAATCTCAATGTAGTTCCTGAATTCTAGTGTTATGTTCCCCCATTTTTCGATTTACAGATCCAAGGAAAAGGTCTGCTCTGATACCAATGATATCAGCTCACGAACTTAGAGGAAAATCTAAGTATCCTAAAGAGCAAATAAGGAGAATTGCTCTTGAACAGACAAAATTACATTTGGATTGTCTCTCTACTTTTTCAAGCTCTCAGGCACACTCCCCGAGGAGCCTGAGAACAAGGAATCTTGAGATTTCACAAACACCATTACCATGCCTACTCAAATTCGACCACCACCCTGAAAACAGATCCGACAAAGAACACCGCATGCGCCGCCACACGCCGCCACACGCGCCTCCCCATAATCCACGCGCCGGCGCGTGAGCCCAATCCCGGCCTCTTTTCAAATTTTTTCTTTTGGACAGCCCTCTCACTGGGTAATTCCGAGCACATCCATATAGGTTTTTCTGAATTCCGACAACTTTGATTTTTTTCCGGTGATGGGGATCTTCTCTGTCCAGATTTCTGCTCTTTTTTTAACATCTTCAGCTTACTGTGATAACTCCTAAACACCCTATATAATTTTCATAACCTGAGCAGCAGGTTTGGACAATATGGGAGACAACAGGATATATTTCAATGCAGGATTCAAATCTTTTAGCATCATCAGATGGAACTCTAACAATGATACATGGTTTGAATGGGTGGAGAGAAGCCGCAACATGATGAGAAGATCATCCATGGGTAGAAAGGCAATGGAATGGATCTGCTTTGCACTCAAAGAAGCGTGGACAGATCAAAATAATCTAGTAAAGAGATGGAAGTACAAGGAGCAAATGACAGAACATTTCTGTACTAGGAAGTTCAACGTTCATGGAAGATACATGAGCATTCTGTCACTGAAGGGAGAAGGGAGGTCAGTTATTATAATACCAGAGTTAGCTGTGAATGCAGGCTGGAAAGATATAGCAGCTAAGATAGAAAGATTCATATATCAGACCCCCAAAATGAATCCCACAGTCCCACCCAGAATCACTGAGGATAACTATCCTTATGCCAAAGCAATTAAGGAGAGTAAATGGCAATCCAGTACCCTTCGAGAGGCAAAGGTCAGCATAAACAATGGAGATATCTCTATTGTGGAACCGACAGGAAGCGAGGACGATGGTCTACTAAAAAGATGCATTATCGGGTTTTTCAAAGAAGAAATCAATGAGAGACCCACTTTAGGAGACATAAGGCGATGGGCTAGTGCTTCATGGAACAAAGCATATGGAGTCAACATGTATGAAATGACTGGCAACATGTTTCTTTTTGAATTTCCGAACAGATACATGGCGGAGCAGATTTTGCAAGGATACTGGAAATGGAAAAAGTTCAAGCTTCATTTGGAATGGTGGAATCATACTGCTGGATGCATTCCAAACTCACAAATGGTGGAAACATGCTGGATTAGAGCCATGGGGATTCCTTTACATCTATGGTCACAAAAGATCTTCAAAGAAATAGGAGATTTCTGTGGAGGATGGATAGCTACGGAAGAAGAAACCGATCTAAAAAATCATCTTAAGTGGGCCAGAATTAAAATTGTTGGTGATGGCAGAAAGATTCCTAATGAGGTTGGAATTGAAAGAGACGGGATCAAATTTTTCATCCCAATCTGGGCTGAAAGACAGGCAAGATTTGAGCTGAATACGCCAGAAAAGGAACAGTGCTTTAAACCGGAGAGATACTTGAACAACCATCGGGGATGTTCCTTTTTGCAAAACACTGATAAAGGAAAGGCATGTGTGCAACTTACACATGGTTCGAGTTCGGTAAATCGGAGCATTAAAGTGACAAACAACAAGCTAAAATCTTTTGACTAATATTTGGCCGCACATGTCATTTATAATGATCTCTCGTGTGAATTCGCTGATGAAATTAGGCTTGTGAGAAAGCACGGGAGAAAATATATTATTGATGTAATTCATATGTTACAATAAGCCCTATATATACACACACACAACATGTCCTACTCCTAATATATATTGGATTAGGGTTATTTATTTACTCCTATTTACATTAGTATTCTAACACTCCCCCTCAAGCTGGTGCATATAAATCATATGTACCGAGCTTGTTACATATGTAGTTAATACGAGTACCAGTGAGGGACTTGGTGAAAATATCTGCAAGTTGATCATTCGACTTCACAAACTTTGTAGCAATATCTCCCGAGAGTATCTTTTCTCTAACAAAGTGACAGTCAATCTCAATGTGTTTAGTTCTCTCATGGAACACTGGATTTGACGCAATATGAAGAGCAGCTTGATTATCACAAACAAGTCCCATCTGACTAATCTCACCAAATTTCAACTCCTTGAGCAACTGTTTGATCCAAATTAGCTCACATGTCGCCATAGCCATCGCTCGATATTCTGCTTCTGCACTAGACCGAGCAACCACATTCTGTTTCTTGCTCTTCCAGGACACCAAATTTCCTCCTACCAAGACACAATACCCAGACGTAGAACGTCTATCAGAAGGTGATCCTGCCCAATCAGCATCTGAGTATCCAACGATCTGCTCATGGCCTCTATCCTCAAACAATAAACCTTTGCCTGGAGCTGATTTTATATACCGAAGAATGCGAACAACTGCATCCCAATGACTATCACACGGAGAATCCATAAACTGACTCACAACACTCACAGAAAAGGAAATGTCAGGTCTTGTCACTGTAAGGTAATTTAATTTACCAACCAATCGTCTATATCTTGCAGGATCGCTAAGAGGCTCCCCCTGTCCTGGCATAAGTTTAGAATTTGGATCCATCGGGGTGCCAACTGGTCTACAACCTGTCATTCCTGTCTCTTCAAGAATATCTAAGGCATACTTTCGTTGTGAGATCACAACACCTGAACTAGACTGAGCAACCTCAATACCCAGAAAATACTTTAGTTTGCCCAGATCCTTAGTCTGAAAGTGTTGCAAGAGATATTGCTTCAATTTAGTAATACCATCCTGGTCATTGCCGGTAATAACAATATCGTCAACATAGACCACCAGATAAATACAGAGACTCGAGGCAGAATGCCGATAGAATACAGAGTGATCAGCTTCACTCTGAATCATGCCAAATTCCCGGATAACTGTGCTGAATTTACCAAACCAGGCTCGAGGAGACTGCTTTAGACCATAAAGTGACCGACGCAAACGACATACAAGGCCACGAGACTCCCCCTGAGCAACAAACCCAGGTGGTTGCTCCATATAAACTTCATCCTCAAGGTCACCGTGTAAAAAAGCATTCTTAATGTCCAGCTGATAGAGAGGCCAATGGCGAACAGCAGCCATGGATAGAAAAAGGCGGACTGATGCTATCTTAGCCACAGGAGAGAAGGTATCACTGTAATCGAGCCCAAATATCTGAGTATATCCTTTGGCAACAAGACGAGCCTTTAGACGATCAATCTTACCATCCGGACCAACTTTGACTGCATACACCCAACGACAACCGACAGTAGATTTACCTGAAGGAAGAGGGACGAGCTCCCAAGTACCACTCGTATGTAAAGCAGACATCTCGTCAATCATAGCCTGTCGCCATCCTGGATGAGACAATGCTTCACCTGTTGACTTAGGGATGGAAACATAGGACAAAGAAGATAGAAAAGCATAATAGGGTGATGACAAACGATGATAACTCAAACCGACATAATGGGGATTAGGATTAAGGGTGGTTCGTATACCTTTCCGAAGTGCAATTGGTTGATTAAGAGGAGACAAGTCCGCAGTATTAGCAGGGTCAGGTGCAGGACGTGAATCAGTTGGGCCTGATGCTGGGCGCGGACGACGATGATATGTCAAAAGTGGTGTTCCTGTGGCAGGGAGTCTAGGAGGAGCCACACAAGACTCCTCAACGGTTGGAATGGATAAGATTTCTATAGCGGAAGATGAAGGAGGAGCTATAGGAGACTCAAGTAAGACTTCTGTGGCGGAAGAAGAAGGAGGAGCTATAGTAGACTCCTTAAAGGTCGGAATAGGTAAGACCGCAGATATATCAAGGGGGTCAGAATGGTCAGAAGAGGTAAAGAAAGGTTTAGACTCAAAAAATGTGACGTCAGAGGACATAAAGTACCTATGAAGATCAAGTGAGTAACAACGATATCCCTTTTGAACACGAGAATAACCAAGGAAGACACACTTGAGAGCACGAGGAGCTAACTTATCTTTTCCAGGGGCTAAGTTATGAACGAAACAAGTGCTCCCAAAAACACGAGGGGGAACAGAGTATACGGGTGATTGGGGAAACAATACTGCATACGGTATTTGATTCTGGATGGGAGAGGAAGGCATCCGATTAACTAAATAACAAGCGGTGAGAACTGCATCGCCCCAAAAACGCAGCGGAACATGAGATTCAATGAGAAGTGTGCGAGCAGTCTCAATGATGTGCCTATTCTTTCTCTCTGCAACCCCATTTTGCTGAGGGGTATAAGGACAAGAGGTCTGATGAATAATTCCTTGAGAAGTCATAAACTGTTGAAATTGAGTGGATAAATATTCTAAGGCATTATCACTGCGAAAAGTGCGAATAGAGACACCAAATTGATTTTTAATTTCAGCACAAAAATTCTGGAATATAGAAAACAACTCAGAACGATCTTTCATTAAGAAAATCCAAGTACATCTTGAATGATCATCAATGAAACTAACAAAATAACGAAATCCCAAGGTTGAACTGACTCTACTAGGACCCCATATATCAGAATGAACTAAAGAAAAAATAGACTCTGCGTGACTCTCAATACTACGAGGATAGGGGGCTCGGGTATGTTTCCCGAGCTGACATGACTCACACTCTAATATGGATAAACTAGACAAACTAGGCACCATCTTCTGAAGCTTGGATAAGCTTGGATGTCCTAAACGTCTGTGAATTAGGTCCGGAGGATCTGTAACTAGACATGCCTTGGAGGTTTTTAGGGAGTTAAGGTAGTAAAGCCCTTCTGATTCAAGTCCTGTTCCAATCGTCTGCCCTGTACTGCGGTCCTGCATAATAAAAGAATCATCAATAAAATATATACCACAATGGAGGGCACGAGTCAAACGACTAACAGATGCAAGATTAAAAGGACAACCAGGGACATAGAGAACGGAATCTAGAGTGACAGAGGGTAGGGGATTCGCTTGTCCAACTCCTTTTGCTTTAGTTTGAGACCCATTGGCTAAAGTAACAGAGGGAAGAGACTGTGAATACGCAATATTTGACAAAAGTGATTTATTACCAGAGATATGATCAGAAGCGGCTGAGTCCACAACCCATTGTTCAGGAGGACTAGACTGGGAAACACAAGCAAAAGAATTACCAGCAACAGAAGTATTAGTCTGAGCGATAGAAGCTACTTGTGGAGATGTCTGCTTACTTGCTTGATACCGAAGGAACTCATTATACTCCCCTTCAGATAAAGAAAATCCCTGGTTACCTGTGGTCTCAGTCTGAGCAACATAAGCATTTTTGGGTGGGCGGCCATGTAGAGAATAGCATACATCACGAGTGTGTCCAAGTTTATGACAATAAGAGCACTTGGGTCTAGATCTTCCAAAACGACCTCCTCCTCGTCTATTCTCCATAGTATGAGATGCCCGATTGTCCACTGATTGAGATACGAGGACAGATGAGTCAAGTGCCTGTGATGAGCTCGCTGGGTGACTAGGTGCTGCAGCAAGGCGAAGTAATCGAGAGAATAATTCATCAACTGTGGGGACGGTCGGACTAGCCAAAATCTGGTCACGTACTGAATCAAGGTCATTAGGGAGTCCAGCGAGTGTAAGAACTAGAAACATCTTCTGTCGTTGCTCTTGTTGCTTTTCAATACTAGCAGAAACTGGCATCAATGTCTCAAATTCTTCCATGACTGCCTGAACTTGTCCCAAGTAAGTAGACATATCCAATTCCTGTTTCTTCAAGCTTGTCATTCGCGATATTACATCATAGAAACGAGATATGTCATTAGTGTATAGATTACGAGCCTTTTCCCAAACTAAATAACATGTCTGGAATGGACGGAACAAGGGCATCAATTTGGAATCAATAGATCGCCACAGGATACTACATAACTGAGCATCGACCTTCTCCCACTGCATTTTGGTCTTTTCATCACCTTCGCTAGCCTTTTTTGTTAAATGATCTTGAACTCCTTGACCTTTACACCACAACTCGACCGATGAAGCCCAAGCTAAGTAGTTTGAACCTCCGATTAAAGGTTCTGAGGTAATCATAACACCGGAACTGCCAGAACCCGGGTTTCTAGACCCGAAAGCATCGACTCCCAAAGACATCGTTGGATTATCACCAAATAGCAGAAAGAATCAACTAACAACTCGCTGAAAGCAGACGAAGGAAATTTTTTTTTTTTTTTACCGGAAAGTACTGTTCACGCCGGAAAAATCTCAAAGTGCTCGGAATTTGATTTTAACTGGATGGATAGGCTCGGAAAAATCAGGCGAAGACACTGTCCAAAAGAAAAATTTTGAAAATCTGGCCGGAACAGCCCTCACGCGCCGGCGCGTGGGACAGACGCGCCGCCGGCGGCAGAACTCCGGCGGGCGCGTGGGGGCGCGTGGAGGGGCTTTTTCAGGTGAAGTTTTCTGGGGTTTGGTCGGAATTCTCTCGTGGACCTTATGGTGGTGTTGGATTTTGCACAACACTGATAAATAATGACTTTGATGTAAAAAGTCACTTAGGTCACCGGAAAATTGCACGGTGACGACGGATTTCTTCCCAGATATCGTTGGAATGAAGCACAACGATAATTATCTCACCAATGCTCTGATACCATGTGAGAAAGCACGGGAGAAAATATATTATTGATGTAATTCATATGTTACAATAAGCCCTATATATACACACACACAACATGTCCTACTCCTAATATATATTGGATTAGGGTTATTTATTTACTCCTATTTACATTAGTATTCTAACAAGGCTGAACCCTTATATTGAGGAATTGGGAGGCCCTTTTAATTTGAAGGAAAAAGAGTCCAGTCCAGGGGAGCAAATCACCAACGCAAACGTTGAAAGTATGCCAAAGGAAATACCTTACAGCTGCAGTCAGCTAGAAGATGGAGCAGAGTCAGCAAGAGTGGAACAGACTGAAAAGGAGCAGATCATAAACACAAACATGGGGGAAGATCAAGCTAGAAGTGCTTTGGAGCAACAAGAACAACTACAGCAGTTCAGCTCTATCCAAGATTGGGAAATCGAGGAAGTGACTCCTATAGCAGTTCAGCAACACAACCCATTAATGGATAAAGACATGGATGCAACACTATGGGTCCATCAAAATATGATCAAATTGGGGAAAATGTTTGGAGTAGATTTTCAAGGCCATGAAGAAGAAGCATTGGAGCTTTTAATGCAAATTGACAGCTGCAGACAGGTTAGAAGGGTGGAGACAGAGTTGGAGGTGAAGAAACAAAGGTTCAAAGGAGCACTGGAATTAAAAGGTTTAACTTCGTTTGATGTAAAATTCAAGAGTGACGGGAAAATGAGCAGGGAAAGGGAGCTATCAATCATTCCAAGATGAAGATCAAAGTAATTTCATGGAATGTAAGGGGATTAAACGACAAGAAGAAAAGGGAGATCATTAAAAGTCAAGTGCAGAACTGGAGGGCAGACATTGTATGCATGCAAGAGACAAAAGTGGAGGGGGATATCAGGGAAATAGTCAATCAAATATGGGGTGGAAGATGGGTGAGGAATGCAAGTTTAGAAGCTAGCGGAACGAAAGGGGGGATTCTGTTATTATGGGATTGCAGAGTATGGAAAGGGGACACGTTACAGACTGGTGCATACACTTTGACTTGCAAGTTCGAGGCTCTTTTACAGAATTTTCAATGTCACATAACAAGAGTGTATGCTCCAAATTGCAGATTTTAAAGGAAAATAGTATGGAGAGAAATTGGTGCAGTGAGGGGATTGATGGAAGGTCCTTGGGCGGTTTGTGGCGATTTTAACGTTACAAGGTACCCCTCTGAAAAAAGGGAATGTTCAAGGAGGTCCAGAGCGATGGTGGAATTCTTGGATTTTATAGAAGATTTGGAGTTATTAGACCTTCGACTTGAAGGAGGCTACTATACTTGGTTCAAAGGGGACAATCATACAACCGCTTCAAGAATTGATAGATTTCTCATTTCAGAAGAATGGGACGAAAGCTTCAGCAACATCAAACAAACCATCCAACAAAGGCTGATTTCTGACCATTCACCTGTGGCTCTATATTGTGGTGTTTGGGAACCAGCTAAATCATACTTTAAGTTTGAAAATTGGTGGCTCAATGTGGAAGCTTTGATGACAGAATCAGAGAATGGTGGACATCTTTTGAATTTACAGGAAGACCAGATTACATTTTAGCTTGCAAGTTAAAAGCTCTCAAGGGCAAGCTAAAAGAATGGAGCAGAAGTTGTGAAGGTAATTTGGGATTGCAAAAATCAAAATTGATGAGTCAACTAGCAGGTTTTGAGGCAACACAACAACTTAGAGTGCTGACAGAGGAGGAATCAGTAAGGAAGGCAGCTACACTAATGGAGATTGAGGAACATCTTAAGAACGAAGAAAGTGCATGGAGACAAAAATCAAGAGCTCTGTGGCTCAAAGAAGGGGACAGGAATACAAAATTCTTCCATTGCACTGCCAATGCACATAAGAGAAACAATAACATTGATCAACTACTGATTCGACATGAAGTAGTCGAGGATCCAGACAGAAAGAGAACGAGATCATTGATTTCTACAAGGGGGGTTATACACAGAACTTGAAGAGTGGAGACCAACGGTTAATTTCGAAAATAGTCCAAGAATTTGTGAATCAGAGCGGGAGTCTTTACAGAGTAACTTTGACGAACAAGAAGTTCTGAGTTGTCTGAAGATGTGTGCAAGTGACAAGGCCCCAGGTCCGGATGGATACACAATGGGTTTTTTCATCAAGTGTTGGGACATTTTGAAGGAAGACATAATGGCGGCTTTTAACAACTTCCATTCTCAAGAGATGTTTGAGAAAAGCTTCAATGCAACGTATATAGCCTTGATTCCAAAGAAGACAGGTGCGAAAGAATTGAGAAATTTCAGACCTATCAGTCTGATAGGGAGTTTCTACAAACTGCTCTCTAAAGTCTTGACTGAAAGACTTAAGAGGGTGGTAGGGAAAATTGTTGATGCTCAACAAATGGCTTTTATCAAAGGAAGACAAATAATAGATGCAGTGTTGATTGCCAACGAAGCTGTGGATTCAAGAACCAAAAAGAAAGAACCTGGAATCTTATGAAAATTAGATATTGAGAAGGCGTATGATCATGTAAATTGGAGCTTCCTACTCAAAATGTTACAACAAATGAGTTTTGGGCAGAAATGGATTAGATGGATGAAATTTTGCATATCTACTGTAACATTTTCCATTCTCATAAATGGATCTCCAAAAGGTTTTTTCCAATCACACAGAGGTCTAAGACAAGGTGATCCTTTATCTCCCTTTTTATTCATTATAGCCATGGAAGGACTGAACAACATGATCAATACGGCTAAAGTTAGTGGATGGGTGAAAGGATTTGAGGTGAACAGGAGTGGGGCAAACAATCTAGAGATCACACATCTCCAATATGCGGATGATACTTTAGTCTTCTGTGACGCTAAAAAGGAACAACTTAGATTATTAAGGATCATTCTGGTCTTATTTGAGGGAGTCTCGGGATTACACATCAACTGGAGAAAGAGCAATATTTTTCCCATTAATGAAATTAACAACACGGAGCAACTGATACAGATACTGGGAGGAGAAGTTGGGTCTCTACCAACTGTTTACCTTGGGATGCCTCTTGGTGCAAGATCCAAATCAAAAGATATCTGGAATTCAGTCATAGAAAAGTGTGAGAAGAAGTTGTCAAGATGGAAATCGCAATACCTATCTTTAGGGGGCAGGCTAGTTCTAATCAACTCAGTATTAGACTCACTACCGACTTATATGATGTCTTTGTTCCCAATTCCAGCCGGCATTTTACAGAGATTAGACAAACTGCGAAGATCATTCCTTTGGCAAGGCAATAAGGAGAAAAAGGATTTCCATTTAGTTAAATGGAAGACACTCACACCGGCTAAAAAGCAAGGTGGTTTAGGAATAAGGAATTTGAAGAATCAAAGCAAGGCTCTTAGAATGAAATGGTTATGGAAGTATTCTCAAGAACTTCAATCTCTATGGGGCAAAGTGATCAAAGCTAAGTATGGTGAGGAAAACAACTGGGTGTCAAAAAAAGTCAGAACTACATATGGTGTAAGTGTGTGGAAATCCATCAGAGAACTTTGGCCTATAATAAAGAATCACTCTTCCATAAGAGTGAACAATGGAAGGAACACATCATTCTGGAATGATAAATGGTTGGGACACGGAAGTTTAAAGGAAAGATACCCCGATATGTTTGGTTTGGCACAAAACCAGCTAAGGACAGTAGCTGATATGAGGAGTCATCAAGGATGGGAAATCGCTCTTAGAAGACAGTTGAATGACCGGGAGATAACAAGATTAGTTGATCTTTACAAAGAGCTGGAAGCATTTAAAGGATTACAGGAAGGGTTTGATTCACTTTGGTGGCAGAGGCACAACAGAGGGATATATCAGGTGAAGGATGCATATAAGATTTTGAATTATAATAATCAACAGATAGAAGCATGGCCTTGGAAACATATATGTAGAACAAAGATTCCATACAAGGTAGCATGCTTCTCTTGGCTACTAGCAAAGGAGGCGATTTTAACCCAGGATAATCTCATCAAAAGGGGAATTTCTCTGTGTTCAAGATGTTTTCTATGTGGGGAAAATGTTGAAACTGTCAGCCATCTATTTCTACACTGCAAGATTACAGACCAACTATGGAAAATCTTTATCAGTCTTAGGGGTATTTCATGGTCAATGCCATACAGGATTAAAGATGTTCTTTATAGCTGGGAAGAAGCTGGAGCTGAAGCAACTAGTTGAGATAGATGGAGGACTGTCCCGGCTTGTATCTGGTGGACAGTTTGGAAGGAAAGGAACGCTAGATGTTTTGAAGACAGAAGCAATCCGGTACAGAAGATCAAACACAATTGTATTCTTCTTTTTTGTTTTTGGTGTAAACAGATTTACACAGAAGATACATTGACAATCATAGACATACTAGGATCTTGCTAGGTTTCAAATCAGAACATCTATTTATCCTTTTCATGTAAATTTGGTTTTTCGGTACAACCTATGTATTGAGATTATTAATATATACAATAGTTACCAATTCAAAAAAAAGAATTGCTCTTGAACAGATGACTTACGGAAGAGGATATTCAGAGAATTTAGAGAGAGAGAGATTTCAGATTCAATTACAAAATGAATGAACCTTACAATAGCTGTGAATTCAGCTTATATGAAGAAAATCCAGCTGTAACTAGCTGTAACTAATTTCCGGCAACTAACTAACTGTAACTAATTTCCGGAAACTAACTAACTGAAGCTAACTGGTGCTCACGTGCCTCTGACATGACTGTGTATTAATCCTCACTTTATTATGATCGTAACAAAAAGTTACTGTGAGATATATGATACTATATATCAATAATAAAAGGTTTCAAATTTATTTATTTTTTTGGGATTTGGTTGAGGTTGTTCGGAATCTCTCTCACATTAATCAATATATTTACTTCCTCTTTTGATTATGATTTTCCTTATGTGTATATTTATTCATTTTTTCTATTTCTGACAATTTCACTTTTCTAATTGCAACTCAGTTTTCATAAATCAACTATTTCTCTCTGTCCCGTTTGACTGATCTATAGATCACAAAGTAAGTCCATTGTCTCAAATATATGAATTTTATTAAACAAGCTTAAGGCCTCTTATTAAAGTTGACCTTAGACTACAAATTTCATTGAGCCGATATGTAACGATTGCAGATACTATTAATACTCCATTTAAGTTAATCCTTACAGTTTAGATGCTTGAGAACACGGAAGACGCTCAATTATAATGTCAGGCTTCTTTCCTTTTGATGGGTACGGTCATGTTTAATACAGAAATTATGATGTTTCATCAGCAAATTCCCATCTAGGTCGAATTTCCATGCGAAACTTAAAAATACTAAAATTAATAGTATGAAGGCACCCTAGATTTATACGTCAGGAATTAAACAAAAGTAATTTCAGACCAATTGCACTAGGCATTCAATTACTGGTGTAGCTATTGCTGATAACTAAAATTAGGGATTATACCTGAACAGTCTCCAGCTTTTCCAGTGCCCGTTTCAGTGATGGTGTCATCACACCATATTTTTGAAGAAGGGTTCTAGCAGCTTCTTTGTCACCTCTTGCTTGTATTGTGAGAATTTCCCTGCTCAAGCTTGCAACACTGTCTTCAACCTTTGAATAGAAGCGAATCAGTGACTTCACTGGAAGAACTGAGTGAAAATGAAACAGCGAGTCCCATTATGTCATACCTTTTCAAAGTCAACGGCAAATGTTTCATCAGGATGCAAAATAAATGCGCCTTTCTCGAACAAATAGTTAAACTGCAATGCCTGTCCTTTCCTGATTGTGTTTGAAAAATTAAAGACCGGTGAGAAGATACAATGTGGAAGGTCAAAGACTAAAGAGGATTACAAGTTGACAACAATGCATACCCATGAGCTTCCTCTAATCCAAAGCGTACTGAGCGGAAACATCCAGCAAGAAAAGAGACATACATTGACTTGGCCAGGCTTTTCGGAAGCAAATCCTAGGCCATATAAGAACAAAGATCATTGTCTTTTGATTTTGATTATCATAAGGGAGAGAAGGATTATAATGCCAGTATCATTCTCAAATTGAAAGATCTTATGAACTTCTACTATAGTAACCTCCAGCCAGCCACATAACATATATTTGCCACAAGTTTGTACATAGGAAGGCAATAAGATAGTTAATAGAGCATAAAAAATTCCTCTTACAAGTAATATTCTACCAGGTTCATACACTACTATAACATATTAATTATATCTTCCACTTTTCTGATGATCCCGAGCTCCTTCTTGCAAACACTAGAAAATGGCAGAGAGATACTTCTCTAAACTCCAGATTGTAAATTTAAGAAAAGAATAAGTTGGGCCAGGAAAGGAGCCCAAAAGAGTGACTAGGCTAAACAATTCTACAAACCATTAGAAGCTCATCAGAGAGAATAGCATATTTTCTCAGTATTTACATGCATAACAGGTCAATTACTTGGTTTTGACAAGGATTGGACAAACTAGGCTTCGTTGGAGGGTCTACGGGCCACCTTAAATAGAAGCAAAAGTCTCCCAAATAAAGATGTAATCCATATGGAGACCTTCTAAAACATAAGCTACATAATATTTATCGAAGTAACAAGATAATAGTAAAATGCTGATTTCCGTGACGGGTTATAGAACAATCAATAAATATATTACTGATAGCTTATATGTATCTTGTTTTGACCACGGTAATTTCTTTAGTCGCCACACATAACACTGTTTTGCCAATCAGATTCATATTCTATTTAAGAGACTATGAAGACATATTTTGAAAAAAGAAAAGCCCAATTAGTAAAGGTAACATTTTTTCCAAGAGTTAAACTATAATATTCTACTTCTCAACAAGAAATAATCTAATTAACCTAAAGTATATTTTCCTCAATAAACCACAAAAACAGAAAAAACTAAGAAAAACAATGTAAATTAGCTAGTCTTCAAGCAAAATACTAACTCTATATGCAAGAGTGAACTGCTCTTAATCAGCTGTCATTTAGTTTATTACCTTGCCCATCAGAAACCTAAGAGCCCAAAGCCCAACAATATCTGCCTTTGCCTCTTCCAGTGATGAATGAAGTTCTTGCAACTCCTATAATATGGTGCAGGAGAATTTTATGTCAAGATGAAGTCATTAACAAAAAGGAATTTTCCATCAAGATGATACGATAACAGGAGTATTTGAAAAAAGAAAAATCTGTCCAGAAGCAATGAGATGGAATCTGATATTTTAAAAAACAATCAGAAGAAAAGTGACAGAAAAATGAGGACGTAAATTTGGAGAAATAAAGCATAGGTTAATACTGACTAGTCTGACAGTCGACTTCTGCCCATTCGGAAGTGTGATTGTGTGAGGTCCAATTCCATGACAGCACTCATGACAAATTGTGTGAGTAAAGAAAGATTCAAAATCCACAAGATCCCGTTGTTCTTCCACAATACACACATCAGCTATAGGCTTAAGGATAAGCTTGAACCTGATCAAAGAACCAGCGAAAGTACATAATCTCTAAATATAAGAATGTCACAGGTGCCTACAACTGTTTGTTTGATCAGTGACATATGAAATCACAGAAAAGGGAGGAGAAGGAATTTGTACTTTGCTTCTGAAACATTCTTAAGCATGACCATTGACGTTCCTCGATCTTTAACTATACGTTCATCGTTTGGAAGATTAAATGCAACTGTTTGAGGGCCCTTCACATCCTGCCAAAGAAAGGAAACTCTAAACAGTAATTATCCCAAAACCTGAAGTGACCAATTTAGTGGTCTTTGCTCCCCGCTTGTGTATACTGTGCTTTTGGCGAGAAAGAGAAGAGGTGCCAAGCAGGAACTACCTATGCTGTAAGAACAGAGAACAATGCTTTTCTTTTTGAAAGTTCTTTAGCATCAGTTCAGACAAGGCTAGCACTCACTTCGTGTGCAGTCAAAAACAACAATTTGCAACTTCTCACAAAATATATGTTGGGTTAGCTTTCAAGTTCCTAATCCAAGTATATGTTACATTGTTCCTATTTCAGCACCTGAGTTTACAGGCATTTTAGTAAAAGAAATAATAGTCTGAGTCTAGTTTTCAAGGAAAGAAATCCAACTAAACAAGAATTGAGCCCTATTCGTCATTGAAAAGTCCAGAAAATCAATTTTTTTAAGAAGCAATAAGAGATGTCATTACTGACATCAAGAAGATGCAAAATATTACAAAAGTTAGGAAAGAAAAAAAAAGAACTGTCATCTCTTCTTCATCAATTGTTAGTGCTGCCTTTTGAAATCAATAAAAGCCTAGCTTGCTTTCACTCCCAAAAAGGAAAAAGAATTTTTTTCCCCCCACCCCTGCTTTTCTTAACTGACTTTATAGTCTTAAAATCTTCATTGGTGCTAGAAGAATTTTCATCAGTAAAAGTATCTTTTCCTCCATTTCCACCCATTTTTACATGGAAAAAGAGCTTGATATTAAATTTCTTTTAAAAAAAGATAAAACTTACTCCTCTCGGTGCATCCCTAAATCTTCATTGCTTATTCTCCCTTTCTTTTCTTTTAAATTGTAAAAGTACATGTCATAGAGGTTCCTTTCAGTCGTAATGATGTGCAATACTGTTCCAACTCATCCAGCAAAGGAGCAGAGATGTCAAGATTTACTCAGAAGAAAGCTTGAAAGGAATACTCCCTACAACTTTGGGAACAGATCCTACTTTGTGAAGACTTGGACTACACAATCACAGACACAAACTCGCAACACACATGTAAGATTTTTATCTGGCGTTTTCTTCCCAAAAATTCAGTTTTTGTGAGATAAAGCTAAGGAAACATTTTCTTTTAGATGAATTTCATAAGGATAAAAAGATCTAAAAGAAGCTTCATCGATGTAATAAAAAAGACTCACCCCTGCATTGTAAAGAAGCTGGATAACCCTGATGGGAGCAGCTGTAACATTTTCTGACTTGTAAATATTGTCCATTGGCAGATTCTTCTCCAAAACCTAGAATAGCTTACTTTCAGCAAGTAACGGGGGAAATAAAGATATTATGGATCAAAAGTTGATATAGAATGGGGATCTATAGGCACCTGCAGATGATCACCAAACAATTTGAGTTGAGCTGTTGCTTTGTCATCACGGACTCCTATAAATGCCTCAAATGTTGCCTAGCGGATAAGATTACATTAGCTGTATGTATCACAAGAAAAACTGTACAAGTTTTAAATTTCCCACAACAATTTTATTATCAGCAAGCAAAAGATTGTATTAATATCAAAAGAGTCAAGATATAGGATCGTGCATATTACGAAAGGATCCATCATTTACAAGCTACTTTCTTGTAATGAGTTAATGAATCAAACTGGCCCGAAGCTCTGTC
The DNA here is from genome assembly GCA_026770625.1 of Nicotiana glauca. Lineage (NCBI taxonomy): Eukaryota > Viridiplantae > Streptophyta > Magnoliopsida > Solanales > Solanaceae > Nicotiana > Nicotiana glauca. Next base: position 89,494 of record MU728657.1, read on the forward strand.
CATGCCAAAATTAAATCAGCTATTTCGAATAACTGCAGCATATGAGCTGCTACATGGATACAGTCTAGGATGTATCACCTATAAAGTGGCTACGCAACATAATGTCAAGTTCCATAAGACCCTAAACTGAAATGAGCTTCCGAAAAGGAAAATAAGTTAAAGGCTAAGTACTGTATCTGCAACTACCATAGAAAAAAAATGCATGTGGCAGTGATCATTGAATTTATATATATTAACTACTGTATCAGCAACTAAGGACAACATTAAATGACATAATGCACAAGTTTTTTGATAATGATTTTTTTTTTTTTGATAACCAAAGTTTTTTTATAATGATTTCAATGTCTCAATCTTGGGTCTGCACTGTTCAGCATTCAAAAACCAGCTGATCCAAAAGCTTGACCCTCATTATCAAACAGTAAGCCAATGTGGTACAATACCCAATTGTAAGTTTGAGCATTCTGGATGACGGCAGCAAATCCGAATCACATTAGAAATAGTAAGCAAGGATCGAGTTTCAAAATTAGTTGATACCTTGTATCCAAAAAGTGAATCTTCATATGTTTCATATGGGCCAATGGTGACATCTAACTTGGAGTCCTTCATAAGTTAGAAAGCAAAAGAATCTGTCAGCTCTAATAGTGACTGTCAAACCCAGAACAAAAGCATATATAAATACTATAAACTGCTTAAATAGCAAGCTGAAACTCATCAAGGCATTTTTTCAGGAAATCAAGGAATTTAACTTGGGCAGAATTGGAAGACACATTAAGGAGGAAATTGTTTCCACACTTCAAACAAATATGTTAAGGACAGTGCAGGCACCAATATCAGGTTAATAAGTTTCATACTTCCCCTTTCCAATTGTTTTTTTATTTATTTATTGTTAAAGGAATTGTATTGAATATCCAGCAACAAGGAAGTGCAGTAGGAATACATACAGAGGGAGCATTACTGCTGCAAATGTAATGAACCGTTTTCCGATTGGCAACCTTGTTTAAACTTTTAACATTATACTTCTGCTATGCCTATTTCCTAATAAATAAAGTAAAGACAAACAACTGAATTGATAATCCTAACTTCGCTATTTCAGCCCTAGCCCATGAAGCATTTGAAAAAGAAAAATTAAATAAATGAGAGCCCAAAAACATAAGCAGAAAATCAACTATATGCAAGGAAGAAAACGATTTCATTATATCAAGGATATAGCTGATGTCAATTCCCAAAGTTCGGATACCAAAGTTGGCAATTCATTGGTAATGAATTTGACTTATTTTGCTGCTTTCTATTCTGCCAGTACTATCTTACTCAATAGTTCGAGAAATCAATTGCAAAAGTTGCTCAAACTGTTACAGTTAAAGGAGTAGTCTTGTGTAATATTAAATTTCATCTGATAGGCTTTCTTAGCCATTGCATAAGAAATGCCCACCCATAAGCTTAAAGAAAATAAAGAGAAGTCATCAAGATAGATCTTCATAAAATTAAATAGTGCCAGAAATATGCACTATAGCCAGAGAAGCAGTAATCGCATCCTTACCAACTCCATCCAGGCAATATCTGAATCATAGTAGTCATTTGAAAGGAAAGCATCAGCCTTGCTATAAAGAAGTCTCTTTAAACTGAAAACAAGAGCAAGTTACCAAGTCAACATGTATATGCCAAGATTCAAAATAATTAAATACCTAAGACAAATTGAATACCTAGATGAGCTGGCCATTTCTCCTGCTTCACGAAGCAAGGTGGCTGCTTCAGCAAGAAGAGAGTTGTACTCTTGAGAATAAGGAACCACATACAGATCATGAGAAGAGCTAGTGACATTTTCCGTTTTTTGGGATGTTGTATCTTCAAACAGTGATTCACTATGCCTTCTAATAACATTGAAAAAGCCCATTGCTTCTTCCCGTTTATCTTCTTGAAGACTATCTTTCCATAAGTTGAATTCCTTAAAGAAAAACAAAAAGGCGAAGACTACATGTATCAGCCAAGGATATTCAGAGCTGAGAATGGTTTAGAAAAATTACTGTAGACAAAAGACTATTTTTAAGCATATGAGAAAGCACTGCCATGGTATACCATTTTGTCCATATCTGGTGGATAGAAATTTGCACCAGGAGGTTTTGCAGCAGGAAATGCTGCTCTATATTCAAGACCCTTCCAACCTGGTACAGGCTTTGTTGCGTTCAGAAGAAGCTTGACAGCTGAATCTGCAGTCGTCAGAAAAGCCTCGTTTTCATCCAGGCAAGACCTAACAATGCAAGAGTGAGCTCAGAAAGTTCCAATCAATAGTCACCTTGCAATAAATGAAGCCCCAAAAGAAACGAAATTGCCATTTGCGTTCAAAGCAGGGGATTATGATACAGAGGTTTACTGCAACAGATCATAACAAATAGTGCTGGTAGAGAAACACTCTATTACAGAGAATTCTTTTTTTTTTATTAAGTAAGGAGTTATATTAACTGGTATCAAGAATCTATTACAGATAAGCCTTGTAGAAGTTCGAAGGATACTCAGCAGAAAATTTACTTCGATAAGGAAATCCTGAGGCAACTACTTGATTAGTACATACAAAAATGGCAGCAATGATACCCAGAGGTCGTAAGGTGGCAACACGACTGTGATGGGAAGTATTGAGTTGGTTTGGAGTACAGTGGTAAATATTGTATACAGTAACGGAGATGCTATTCGGCTGGGCCTATAGAAGAAGGAAGAGAATACACAGGGCTTGGGGTGTTGCCTAACTGGCACTTTTTTAGGTCTCACGGCCGGAGGGAAATAGGAGAGCTTTTGATGAGGTAGAAGCCGATTTTATACATATAAGGAATCGCATTTTTTTAAATGTATCCATGAGGTTCTAGTCTGTATAAAAGAGTGGTTGCACTAAGCAGAAAGTAGTACTTTTTTGTAGGTTTGCTATTTTTTGGTATATTTCTTGTATACAAGATATTTCCCATATTTAATAAAACAGTTACCTAATAAAAAAAGTGACTCGAAATATGCCCATTTTCTTTGATTTGTTTCCATATAAACTTTCAACTAATAATGTCATTGCATTCACTTATACCCTGTTCAAACATACATATTCACAGGAAGAAAATAAAGACACAAAAACACAGAGAGGAAGAAGGATCAAAATGGGGGCATAACTTTTCATAAGGGGAACATACCATGGACTTTTGTTTATTACGTAGTACATCCATTTCAATTTGTCCAACTGTGATTTGTCAGCGTTTTCTTTTAACCAGTCTCTCAAAGATGGATTGCTATACCAAACCTATGTTATGGAATAAGAAAATGAAAGGAGTAGATGAATAGGAGAAATTCAAAAAAGGTTCTCTATGAGCCACTGCAAGCAGTGATAGTTGATAACATCGCATAAATGACACAGATTGGTTTTATTTCTCACTGTGAAGTTTATAATGGATCAGTTTCATCTAGGTTGAAGAACATAACACGGGACTGGGATAAAATATTAGAAGAGTTATGAAGGCACCTTTAAAATGTAAGGCATCATTTAAGTTGAACCTCAAAATCACAGGTCGTATGTCAAAAGTGTAAAATGGTTAAAGTTAATCTATATTTAATTAAAGAATAAATACTTACCTTACTAGGCCTCGAGCACAATTACCTGTCATATTTACATGGCCTAGGACTCCTATACAAGGAACTCCTCTTGTACATTGCTAATCATCAATCCAACAAGTTTCTATCTTTCTTTTCTTTTTAAAAAAAATTTATCTTCGCATGATTTCGGAACTTCTACAATCTTCATAGAGACATAACTAACTTCTCATCTACTCAAAATTTATTATTCTTTTTCATAATATTCTGGTCTTTGTTATGAGACATTTCTAGCAGTACCACTTTTACTCTCGATGACTGTTCTGAATTCGCCATGCCTATTTTTGGTGATCCTTCCGGGGGAACTGCCTCCTCCGACCACTATTTTGGCCATTTTTCCTGCGACTTTTCAAGTAATCCATTTTTCAGAACATCTTTTTTGCTTTTCTTTACAGGATCAAAGACTGGATATTGAGGTCTTCCTTTTAACATTAAATTTTACAGTTTCGAAAAGGTCTTGTATACTTCTATTTCTTAATAATATCAGAGTTTCGATATTGCGCTCATCCTCTAAACATTAAATTTTGATTCACTATTCCAGGAAAAAAGTCTAATTCCCTCCCCATGGATATACGCTTAGCTAGTTAGTTTTGTCTGACTGCAGTGACAAGGAAATAAAAGCGATCCGCCATACTCAACTTGGCTTTCCAACTTTGATTTGCAAATTCAAGTTATTTCACCAACTTAACTTTTTGAGGGAACAAACTGGAAGTCATCAGAACTAGAGAAGTCACATTTATCTAGATTCACAACTTATCTAGATTATTATATTTTGTGACATTGGCTCTCTACCTTCACTGGATAGGGGTAAGGTCTATGTACACACTACCCTCCCCAAACCCACAAGTGGGAATATACTGAGTATGTTGTTGTTGTTGTTGTATTATATTTTGTGACAAGTCTAGTACCAACCTATCCATATTCATTGAATTTGAGAAATGAAAATATATGGAAGATACCGTATAATATTTGTATTTACTTATGGAATAATTGCTCACCTCAGTACGCACAGAGAATAATTAACTACCATATTGACCCAGCCTAAGCTCTTATGTAAGAACCCCTCCTGAACATTGTTAATGATCAATTCAACAAAATTAATGAGATACTCTCTTTACTTGCTACACACTTCCCGTCCCCCACCCATTTTTAGATAAGGTAAATAATATTATTGATGTTGGGAGAAAGCTACCATATACGAGCAGTATACAGGTAATTATATAGAACCTACATCAATTTCTTTGAAATGAATCACAGTCAAATATTACTTATTTCTTTGAAAAGAATCACCAATAAAGACTTGGTAACACATGGTTTTAAACTGCCGTGCCCATGTCCACGAAGAAAGTCAACTGTTTACTAATTTCATAGAAATGAATCAACAAAGACTTGGTAACACAAGGTTTTAAACTAGTCCAAGGTACCAGGATCAAAAAATTTGTTCAATTTTAACGTATCTAAATTATTTTCAGGATCTTCAATATATATGGTTAAATATATACATTTTGAACCTAACTTGAAAATTGATTTAGTCCAACAAAAAACACTAGCCTGTTTTTGACTGAGACAACCAAATCCCGTCCTTCAGATTGATTATGATTCATTTTGCTGTGCATCACACAAACCTAGGAATGTTAGAGCACATTCTTTCCATATTGAAGATGACAACAACATGCATATCAGTAATGACAGTGATGATATTGCAATCTATTAAGGCTATGTCCTCAAGAGCATACAGCACCACCAACAACCCCACACCAAAAAGGGAAAAGAAAGAAGAAATTAACTTCTTGCTTCATCAAAAAATAAAATCTAAAATTTTGGTTAACAAAGATTAATTGCAGAAACATAGTAGAGTACTTGCTAATCTGAACTGATATACACTCACTCAACCTTCTTACGCATCAGAATTTGAACTCTGACTAAAAGACACTGTGATTATACCTGCAGATAAAAGATCTTGTCCATGATTGTTGCAGCTTTAACCAGAAGAGTTAAGGCTTCTTTGTCTGCTGCAGTCAGCCCAGTCAACTGTCCAAAAGAGCTGGCATCAGTGACCACCATTTAGGAGAAGCCATAAACGTTTCACTAACTCAATTTTGTCTTTAATTAAATTGTGTAACTCTGACATACAGAGACACACAAAGATGATAGAGGAATAAATAAATAAAAAGCCCCCATAAGACCAGAGCAGAATTTCATTAACCGATAGAACCCAAAGAAAAGAAAGAATAAAAGAAACGACCTAACAAATGATCATTTCTTTACTGTGACATACCCAACAAGATGAGATTCCGTCACTCTCTTGAAGAAATATGCAAACAGCTGAAATCTGACACCCTTTCAGAACTATAGGCAGTAAGTTGTCTCTATTAGCCGGCTAGTTTTGCTTAGATTTTTACTAAACATAAGAACTACATAATTGTATCTAGGGTGTCAATGTCAAAACCCAAAAGTTCAATGAGTAATATTAAACCTGTTCATCAAATCTCCAGATCAATAACAGAAAATGGACTGGCAACAAGGAATGTGAAATTATTAAAACTACTTAAGGCATCACCTCCTCACCAAAATGGTAGTCCTACTTCCCTATTTGGATTAACTTATAAGTGCTTTTAAGGATAACTAAGATATATAATTCTTAGAGCTAAACAATTGGAAGTTCACTAATTACGATAGATGCTCTGCACTGAGTTTCTTAATTTCCTTAGAGTCCAAGAAGAGAAGAATATGACATGTAGATATAAAGATATGCTCTTTTATGAACAAGCAAACGCCACGCCCATAAAATTACCCCCCCCCCC